>JAKKZN010007400.1:0-11027 GCA_033441825.1 Pangasius elongatus | reverse complement strand
TGACCATAGCTATGCCCTTAGCTAGCTGACTTATTAACACTAACACTACTGTGTAATTTAAGCCCCGCCCCTTGTTGAGCAAGGACGCCGAAATCAAGATCTTTGCTAACAAACATGCTTAGTCTCTCTCTCTCTCACACACACACACACACACACACACACACACACAATATTCATTATGCTTTTCTATTATCGTCACATGAGACAGGAGTCTAGATGCTGGTTAATTTGGGACTCCGGCACTTTGCTCTGGCACACGGGGCAGGTCACAGTGAGGGCAGTAGAGCTGAGGAGGGCACTACCCACTCCTGATGCCCCTGCGGAGGGCACTTCAGCACCAGGTCCCTCCTCTCTATGCACCCTGAAGAACGAGGAGGAGGAGGAGGAGGAGGAGGAGGAGGAAGATGCAGGCGAGTGGCTGACTCGCTGGAAGAAATCAAAGATGTGTGCAGAATTCCGGTCCTCCCGCCATCTTTTCCTCCCTCCAGTAGAAGCGCCTGGTTTGTGCGGACTTCTGGTGATGGATGTCGGAATAAACGACCCGGATTTCTCCGGACTTCCTGGGAGTCTCAAGTTGGAGCTTGGAATGCTGGAGGAAGCTGATGCTCCTCCGGTTTCAGAACTTTTCTGGCTTTCAAAGTGTTTTAAACTGGAGCTTGGAGCACCGTACTCTGATTTGATGGCACTTGTAGAGCTAGAACTGATCCGAGATGTAGAAGCAGAACCTGGGATTCCGGTTGCAGAACTTCTGCAGCGTTCAGAGTGCCCGGAAGTGAAACCTGGAATGCCGTTTTCTGGTTTGATCTGACCTGGAATTCCGGTTCCAGCACTCTTAGCGCTACTGAAGTATTTGGAAAGGGGCGACCCTGCAGAAGCAGAGGTACTTGAGGAGCTCTTATTAACCAGGCTAGTTTTAGCAGAGTTTAGATTTAAGGCACTATCTGATACGGGTGTATTAGAAACTTGCTTTAGTTCTGTCGGATTCGTTTTCTCGGGAGATTTCAGGTTTCTGTTTCGGAAAAGATCCTGCACCGTCCTCTGTTTCGGTCTCACGAAGCCGCCGTTGGTTTTGGTGACTCTCACGGGAGAGCCGTTGATGTTGACAAAGGCTTTGTGGTTGCTGACAGACCTTTTCGGGAGAGCGGTGGTGACGCCGTGGGGTGATCTCAGGTCAGCCGGTGACGTTCGAGCTGGTTCCTGTAGCGGTCTTGGCGAGGGGGTGGGACTTTGGATGGGCGGTTTCTGTATGGATGCTGACGGCTGTGTGCTCCCACCAAGAATGAAACCTCTCCCGCTGAACGGGATGATGTTCCTGATGTCCTGAGAACCTGAGCCTAAAAGCAAAGTGTGGAAAACACCAAAAAAGCAACAGAAATCAGGCCTGTGTACAGAAAACAGACTTTACTGTTCATCATAACTATTAAATACAAACCACCGTAAATGTAAAATACCCCATTTTCTATAACTATACGCGCAGTTTTTGCCCTCGACTGGTTACGTGTTGCGTTACTTCTGCATTATTTAACAACATAGCTACTAAGCAAATGTAGCTTCATTCTACGTACACACGAACAAGTCGCTTGTAGTTCGCTTCTTGTCAGTGTGTAGCTACGGTTGTCGCTTGTGGGCGTGGCCTGTCTAACGTTTTCTGAGTTTTGATGCCAAACAGTAGTAGCTAGATATATATGCTAGCTAATTAATCACATAAATAACACACTACTCCGTGTAAAAATTGTTTGTCTGATTAACAAATAACGCGACTGGCTTCATTTGCGAACTTTACCAGCTATGTACAATCACCGTAGACACCAACGATTATAAGCTTTAATTTTCTTCGTAAGGTCTCCATACACGTTAAAGAGTCAGACGTAGAAGAATGACGGAGGCGTTACCACCTGCAGTGCTTTTGTCCCCAGGCTTCTTCGAGGCATTCTTGTCCTTCTTCTCCTCGCTCTTCCCCTTCTTCCCGTAATTCTCTGGCTCTTTGATCTTGGTGAACGTTCCTCCGCACGTCCTCCGGTGGTCCCCCCACCACGGATCTTTATCCGACGGCGCCCGGTTCATCGCCCTCTTCACGTAGCCGAAGAAGGGCCTGCGGTTCTGACACGGGCCGTTACAGCGCCACCAGTGCTGCCGGTACACGTCCACCTCGTCGTGGAAGGAGTGATAAATCTGAGCAGAAAGAGTTTCATCGTACGCCTGATGTGACGGCGATCGTTTTCAAAATCTTTCAAGAACATTAGAACGATATGGTTACGCTTACCGAGATTTTCGTTCCGCTGGCTTGATTTATCCGGTTCATGTGTTTGCAGAACTCCGGCCCGTGTCCTTCTCGGTCTCGGTTGTTCTGCGTCACGAACAGCAGGGCGTGGATCATCTCGTGCAGGAGCGTCTGAGGAAACGACGACATGCAACACGATGAGAAGTCACGATCGAAGATCTAAAAAGGTGTGTCTGTATTGTGCTGCGTTCGTATTCAGGGACTAACCTCCACCAGGTCTTTACGAGGTCTGAGTTTTAGAAGAGGTTCGCTGAGACGGATTGAACACAGACCTCCTCTGCCTTCGTACGAGCACACGCCGGCACACCTGGATCAGATATGATGAGAGGTGTTAAATATGGCATGATCACTGGTGATGTTCATGGTCAGAAGGTGTTCTCACATACACAGATCACAGGTTCCCCAGGGCCAAGAGGGTTCTCCGGGACCAGGGATGAGAACCCCCTGCTCTAGGACTTACAGTGTCATCCTAGGGCTCCATTTGACCTCAACCCCGCTGAGTTTCCCCCAGAAGAACATGTCGTTGAACTGCAGGAACATGGCTCTAACATCCGGATTCGGGTCCAGCATCTCCCACGACTCGTCCACTATAGACAGCGGCCTTTCAGGCTGCACAGGCCGGGAATACGACCCCACACTCCATTCAGACGACTCCACTTTCCGCTTTTTGCTCAGAGGATAGCTGTCACTGTTGTCGTCGCTCCATACAGAAGCCGAGACCTCGTTATCAAACTGTTCCTGTAGCTGCAGAGCCAGCAGGAAATCCTCATCCGCCATTTTACCTGCTGTTATCACTAAACAGCTATATTAGCTAGTTAGCCTGGCTCTTCTTCTCCTTTTTTTTCATTTAAACTCTTCTAACCTCATATTTACTCATTACGTAAAATTATACTTAGCTCAAAATTAAATTTAGCTACTCATAACTCATATATGAACCATTAAAGTTGTTGAGAAATTTGAATTACCTAAATGAAAAAAAAAAAGCCCTAACAAGCCGCTTAACGTTTAACGTCCATTTTTCCTGTTTGTGTTCCAAATGTTCGTTTTTTAAACTCGACGACTCGAGGGCTCACCCTTTGATGGCGTCATAGCAAGTGCAGACTTCGAGAAAGAACGGAGGGACTAGGACGCTATTTGGAACACAGCCTGAGATAGGGTTAAGATGGTGGCCAACCATGTACTTACACGGGAATTGAACGAAGGGACCAAAAATGCATACGTTATCGGAAAAGGGTTATTTTATTTACATGTTTTGCTCTAGTGTGCTGTCTTGTTGTTGTTCTATTTTGTTATTATATGGAAAAATATAATATAGCAGTGTTCTTTGTACACTGTTGTACTGTTTTGTTGTAAAGCTTATTTTTCCCCCCTTCCTTTGCTTCACGAAAGCTGTAGAATTGTATAAAGATGGTGACTACAACAGTTAGACGTTATACATGCATACATACATTAAATCTTTACATTGTATACGTCTAAAAAATAATAAAGTATTTGTTTATAGTGTTTTTCTTGCGGTGCTATTGATTTCCGTGCAGCTTTATGGTTGGCCACCTAAATTTTTTTTTGAAGGTCACGTGCTGTGACGTAACCAGCAGTCGCCTCACTCACTTCCGGGTGAGGAAGAGTCGCTGCAGAATGAAAATAACAGTCTAATTCTGATAAGTAACTGCAGTCCTCGACTATCAGTTTAAGAAATTTTAAAGCAACACAAAATTTAAAATGGCGGACACCGGAAACAGGCTGCGTAAACAGTTAGAGTCGGCTAATTTTGACCCGCAGAATTACGTGAAGCAGCTCTCGCAGCAGTCTGATGGAGACAGAGATCTGCAAGAACACCGTCAGAAGATCCAAACTCTAGCCGACGAGACTGCCCAGAACCTAAAGAAGAATGTTTACAAGAATTATAGACAGTTCATCGAGACAGCGAAGGAGATATCCTATCTGGAGAGTGAGATGTACCAACTGAGTCACATCCTGACTGAGCAGAAGAGCATTATGGAGAGCATCACCCAGGCCCTGCTGTCTACAGACAAGGAGGAAGCCGCCAAAGAAATGCTCACAGCATTCCCCAAAGAGACAGAGGAGGTCAAGCAGAGAACCCTGACGACGCTGCTGGAGAAAGTCGAAGGCTGCAAGAACATCATGGAGACGCCGGGCCGGTATCTGGTCTATAACGGAGATCTGTTCGAATACGACGCAGAAAACATGTCTCAGATACAGAAGGTGCACGCCTTTCTGATGAACGACTGCCTGCTCATCGCGACGTGGCTCGCCAACAGACGCGGGATGATCAAGTACAAATACAACGCTCTGTACGACCTGGAGAGCTTTGCCGTCGTTAACGTGAAGGACAACCCTCCCATGAAGGACATGTTTAAGATCCTGATGTTTCCAGACAGCCGCATTTTCCAAGCAGAAAACAGCAAGATCAAGAAAGAGTGGCTGGAGATCCTGGACGAGACCAAGAAAACCAAAGTCAAAGACCGGAACAAGAAAGAAGAAGAGGTCCCCAAGTCGCCGGTCAGATCTGAGGTTTCCACCAATCCGTTTGACGAAGAAGACACTGAACCTCTGGACACTGAAGAGATCGTGGACTTGAGTCCAGAGTGGATCCAGGAGCTTCCAGAGGACCTCGATGTTTGCATCGCACAGAGGGATTTCGAGGGTGCTGTGGATCTTTTGCAGAAGCTGAACGAGTATCTGAAGGATCAGCCGGTGACTCCAAGGGTCAAAGAGCTCAGGGGGAAAGTGGATGAGCGTGTGCGGCAGCTGACGGAGGTCTTGGTGTTTGAGTTGTCGCCTGATCGGTCGTTGCGTGGCGGACCTAAAGCGACTCGCCGTGCTGTCTCGCAGCTCATCCGGCTGGGCCAGTCCACCAAAGCCTGCGATCTGTTCTTGAAGAACCGCGCTGCTGCGGTGCACACGGCCATCCGGCAGTTGCGCATCGAAGGTGCTACGTTGCTGTACATCCAGAAGCTTTGCAACGTCTTCTTCACCGGGCTGCTGGAGACGGCTCGAGAGTTCGAGACCGACTTCGCCGGCGACACGGGTTGCTACTCTGCCTTCGTGGTGTGGTCTCGCTCAGCAATGCGAATGTTCGCTGACACCTTCAGCAAGCAGGTGTTCGACAGCAAAGAGAGCTTGTCTACAGCCGCCGAATGCGTCAAGCTGGCAGGAGAGCACTGCCGGCAGCTGAGCGACATCGGCTTGGACCTGACGTTCATCCTGCAGTCGCTGCTGGTCAAGGACATCAAGGCGGCTTTACAAAGCCAGAAAGACATCATCATCGAGGCCACCAAGCACCGCAACTCGGAGGAGATGTGGAGAAGGATGAACCTGATGACCCCCGAAGCTCTGGCCAAGCTCAAGGACGAGATGCGGAGCTGCGGCATCGGCACCTTCAACCAGTACACAGGTGACGACTGCTGGGTGAACCTCAGCTACACCGTGGTGGCCTTCACCAAGCAGATGATGGCGTTCCTGGAGGAAGGGCTTAAACTCTACTTCCCAGAGCTGCACATGGTGTTCCTCGAGAGCCTCAGGGAGATCATCCTGGTGGCCGTGCAGCACGTGGACTACAGCCTGCGCTGCGAGCAGGACTCCGAGAAGAAATCCTTCATCCTGCAGAACGCAACGTTCCTACACGAGACAGTGCTTCCTGTGGTGGAGCGCAGGTTCGAGGAAGGAGTGGGCAAACCGGCCAAGCAGCTGCAGGACCTGAGGAAGAGCTCGCGCTCGGTCAGGGTCAACCCGGAGAGCACCACGTCTCTGGTGTGACCTGGTCAGGACTCAGTACGACTGCTGAAGCGCTCACACACACTTTACATGCATTTCATTTGCTAAATTTACACACTAAGTCTCAACAAGTCCTTTTTATGATCTCACTGCACTCCTAACCTGGAGATTTTATTAATCACTTTAAATACATGACTGTGCTGTTTTTCGGTTTTATGAATGACTGTATATCAATGATGTGTAACACACATTAAAATAACTGAAGATACATATGCCTTATTCGTCCTGTTTTTTTATGAGTGCTTATCTTTATGTGATCTCCAAGAACTTCATTGTTGAAAATGTTCCATTGTACACAGATTCTTTTTAAACATTTTTCTGATTTAGAAACGTTGAAGGATTTTCACATTCAGCCAGATAAAGTCCATTTGAGGCTGATTTAATTGTTCCTCTGGGGAAAGTCTTAAAGGTCCTATGTATAACCTTACAACCAAATGATTCCCCTAAACACACACACACAAACACACACACACACACACAAAAATTCCAATGAACTAATTCTGAGCATTTTATACACAATGCTCATTTTCTTGAAAATATATTTTCTTAGACTTGATGAAAAAAAAAATTCCTAAAAAAAAAAAATTAAACTGGAACTAAAAATAAAAACACAAATAAAACCCACACGAAAACTACACTCCAAAAACTAAAAAAAAAAAATTCTGAATTTCAGATTTAAACAAATACATCAATCTAAACAAATTTAGAAAAAGTTATGCACAAGCACTATGTGTTAGAAGTGTTGGATTTTTTTACGCTCGTAGAAAATAATCTCCTTAGAGTATTTGTGTGTGTGAACATGACCCATTCCTGCAACAAAAAAAAAAAAAATCAATATAAATCAATATAACAGCATGCAGTATTTCTCGGTTGTTTTTCTCTTTTTTAAATTTTTTTTTTTATGAAACTGCAAAATTGTTTGCGTAATATTCCAGTATAAAATCCGCCCATGTCCATCCCTCCTGCTTATTTTACGCCTGTTAATTCTGACACTTTAATCTCGGTGCATTCTGCTAGGCCGAGACGGATAATCCCGCTGAAGCGAGGGAGGCTTCGGATAAAAAAGCTCCAGCCCTAATTTGTTCCTGCGCAGGAGGATAAACGAAACACTTTCACCCTTCTAGTGAAGAATTTACGTATCTGTGATATTAATGCAAAACACTGTAGCCTTGGAATATACTTATATTACCGGAAATATGTAATGAAACAGAAACATGTAATCACGGTCTGTGGGAATATTTCTTTCCACACGCTGATCTTTAAATAAATAATAAACAGATGCACTTCGTTCCTAATTACATGGGCTATAATTTACCTTCCCTAGTGGCCTCACAGATAAAATCATACATTACTGTATATTAATGAAGGACAGAGGATTGCCACCTCTAAATATTTATAGTTTATTTCAGAGTCCATATTTTAGTGGATTAAGCAGCACTCCTTGAATACTAACCAGTGGAAATGCCAGCACAGCTTACACACCCAGCTCTATCTGACACGCCTGAAAGAGCAGCCATTTATTACAATTGCAAATGAGTTTTTTTTTTTTTCCTGACCCCTATTCGGATGGGGTGAGATAATAGATTTTTCCCCCCACTCTATCAGCCTAGATGTGAATTAATTATGGGGATTAATTATGGGGATTTGTAGTTTTTTTTTTTAAGAGAAAGGCATCAAGCACGTTTTGGTCTACTCCAGCACCCAGGGATCTGTGCGTTAAAGATAGGGTTGCGCATGCGCANAGAGAGAGAGAGAGAGAGAGAGAGAGAGAGAATCAGGGAGCTGTCCGGGTCTGGTAGTGCTGTTTGCTTGTCGGTGTTCGTCCTCCTCAGAGTGCTGTGTGTGTTTTCTGAGTGTGTGTGTGTGAGTATGTGTGTGTGAGTGTGTGTGTGTGTTTTTATGGACGCCATGGACGATGAGTTGAAATGTCCAGTATGCGGGTCCTTCTTCAAGGAGCCGATTATCTTGCCGTGCTCGCACAACGTGTGCTTGGCGTGCGCGCGGAACATCACCGTGCAGACCCCGGAGGGTGAGCCTCCTCCTCCGCCGAGCCGCGCGTCGGCCGGCTCGGACTACGACTACACGGACGCGGACAAAATGAGCGAGACGGACAGCGGCTACGGCTCGTACACGCCGTGCGCCAAGTCGCCGAACGGCGTGCGCGTGTTCCCGCCGCCGGCTCTGGCGCCCTCGGCCCACCGCCACCGCTCCGTGACGTGCCCGCTGTGCCACCGCAGCGCCTCACTGGACGAGCGGGGCCTCCGCGGCTTCCCGCGCAACCGCCTGCTCGAGTCCGTGGTGGCCCGGTGCCGCGCGACCCCCGCCAAGTGCCAGCTGTGCGACCGCAACCCGGCCGACGCCACGGTCATGTGCGAGCAGTGCGACGTGCTGTACTGCGCGCCGTGCCAGCAGCGGTGCCACCCCGCCCGCGGACCCCTGGCCAAGCACCGGCTCGTCTCGCCCGCCACAGGGGCCACCGCGCGCTCTGCCGGCGCCGCGGCTGGAGCGCAGTCATCCGCCGCCGCCGCCGCCGCCGTGTGCGCCGAGCACGACGCGCAGAGCTACAGCGCGTACTGCGTCACCTGCAAGATCCCCGTGTGTTACCTGTGTATGGAGGACAGCAAGCACGGAAAACACGACGTGAAACCCACGGCGGCCATGTGGAAGCAGCACAAGGTCAGATTATTTTAATATCACTCCAGAGAGACTCCAGTTTATTACGCACTCTCATGTCTAAAGCTACTGAACGGCCTCTTTCCTGGTCACGTGGTCTACCTTTCCTTAGCTTTAAAGATTGTCCTGAAGGGCCAATTACTCTCTGTACCTTGAATTATTTTTTTAAAGCCATTTCCATACTAGGTACACGTTGTGTACCTTTGATCAAAACACACAAGTAAAGTGTGTGTGTGTGTGTGTGTGTGTGTGTGTGTGTGTGTGTGTTGCTACACATTTATGAGGGCATTTCATCAGGTAAAACTACTAAATACCACTTTACAGATGTATAATTACTTCCTGTAGTCCATCTCTACCAGTCGAAACCAGTCACCAGTCATGACCGAGCCCATATTATTTGGGTAGTGGGCTATTCTCAGCACTGTCATGACATTAATGAGTGTTTTGTGCTATGAGTGTGTCAGGTGCAGCAGCGTTTCTGGAGTTTTATATCCTTATGAGTATCACATGCTAATCGTAATACCTCTAATCCTCTTAGTGAGTTATAATGTGATTTATTAGTAACTATGTAGTTAAAGTGTGATCAATAGTTCTGCTCCATCAATCAAGCTTGACTGCAATTCAATAAAAAGTAAACACACACCTGACGCTATCTGACTTGTCACACACTGACACCGAGGGTAGGTTATAACACGAGTGCGGCCATTTTAATAATGAGAGTTGATGGTATAATTGGACCTGAGCACTATTTGTGAGGGCAAAACAGGCCTACGGCTGGTCCAGGCTTCTCTAGGTTAGGTCTGAGGGTTTTCCTTCTGCTAAAATTCCCAGTTTTCCGATCTGCGATCCCAAACACCAACGTCAGATTCATTGCATAATCAAGTTCCAATTCAGGCAAAGGGATAAGTCACAATCATTAAGGTAGACATCGAAAAATCTGGAGATGGACCTTATTTAGTCAGCTAAATTGAGTGAAATAGGTGAGTGTGTGTGTGTGAGTGTGTGTGTGTGTGTGTGTGTGTGTGTGGCTTTGGTTTAGAATTGCATTAAACATGCACAAGTTCACACTCTCTTCCTGTGAGCTATTTCTGTCCTCCTCTCTCTATCACTTTATAGCTTCTAAAATGCGCACACGCACACACACACACACACACACACACACACACACACACACACACACGCAATACCTCCCACAAGTGTTTTCCGTGTGTGCATTACTCAGTTGACGCAGATTTCCACGTCTGTAATTGTGTCTGTGGGAGTAGGTCACCGGTTTTGCGGAGGAAGAGGAGTGAGAGCTAGCGCGTGTGTGTGTGTGTGTGTGTGTGTGTGTGTGTGTGTGTGTGTGTGTGTGATTCAGCCTACATCCGGCTCTCCCGCTGTGCATCTGATCTTCACACGCTAGTGGATTCGCGTGCACTGCATAAACCCATCAGAGTTCTCCCCTACAGGACAGACGGCCGTGACGAGAGCACACTGCGTGTGGCTAACTGCTGATGAACGAAGAGTTCTTGTTAAAATCTTGTTCTTAGTAGCTCAGAACCATAGACTTTAACACCGGGTATGTTTTAAATTCCAGTACAGACCACGTATAACGTTAACACTCTTTAAAGAAATGCCAAGTTCAGTGCATGAATATACAGCGTGTTAGAATTACGAGATAGCATAATGCCTAATAACTAGCGAAAAAAAAAAAATCAGCCACATAATAAAATCTTCGTAGAGTTTCAAAGTAAATACGAAACATGGCTAATGGTTGAATAATCCTAGCTAGCATGATATTAAGAAGGTTAGCTAGCATGATCATAACTATCTTTGTAAATAAGGCATTAAATATAGCTACACAGATGGTGGTGGGATTCGAGTAGCTAAATAGCTAGCACAGGAGCTAAGAATTTTGATCATGTACAGCTAGCTGGCTAGCATCAGGTTGTAAGAAAACATATATAGCTAGCTAGCTATGACACTATAAGTTTTTATTAGCACACAGAAATTATTATTTTGCCTATAAGAGCACATTCCGAAATGTTTTATTCATCTTATATAACAGCAATTTGTCAGTAATTACTTTTTGTTTTTTTTATTAATTAAAGAACGACACACTGTGCATTTTATTTGTTGTGGAACATCCATGGAGCAAGTTAGTTCCTGTTATCACTTACATTATAGCAGCTACAAACAGTCATTCCCTCAACAGCCTCTTTTTTTGTCTCTTGATGTAAATAAGACATAAACGTAGCTTGTCATGTTACGAAGAAACCACAAAGGGTATTCGCAT
>JAKKZN010006739.1:0-13165 GCA_033441825.1 Pangasius elongatus | reverse complement strand
TTGTGCAGGGCATCAAACGGCGGCTGGCTATGTGGACATGTTGCAGCAGGCATCCCTCTTGACTGAGGGCCTCGTCTTGTGTGGTAATGACTGGGTCTTTCAACAGGACAACACTGTAGTTCACAACGCCGCCTGACCAAGGACTTCTTCTCTATTTTTTGTCTCTTGCTCTTGTTTCTTCTTTTAGCATTTTGAAGAAGTTCTTACAACCTGGTTACGATCCACCAGTGGGAAGTGTAATTAGCAAGCCCAATTAATTTGTTTTTGCTGCAGACTGAAGACATTTGGGTTTGAGATCAAAAGATGAATATGATTTATATGGTATTTATATGTAGATGTGTTAAACAACATAGAACCTCGCACATTTTGTATCAGACCACCCGACTTGCAGGCGAGCAAAAATATTGGAACATGTGTTTTTGTTACCCAGGTGTGTCCTGTTAGATTGAGTGTTTAAACAATAAATAGCTCTGAACATCTACTCATGGTTTTAGCATTCAGTTTTACCTGTGAAGACTGCATTTGTTGTTAAAAAAAGGAAAAACCAGCAAGAAGATCAGAGAGCTGTCTGTGGGAGAAAAGCAAGCCATTTTGAAACAGGGAAAAGAGAGAAATCTCTCTGAGCCATTGCACAAGCATTGAGCATAGCCAATACAACAAATTGGAATGTCCTGAAAAAACAAACAAACAAAAAAAAACACCGGTGTACTTGACAACAGACACCAAATGGGTCGGCCAAGCAAAACAACAGCAGATGATGACTGAAACACCAACAACCTCCACAGGGCAGAAGTGAAGGGATCACAATCCACCGTTCAATAAAGACTTCGAGAGCAGAAATATAGCGGCCATACCATAAGATACAAACCCACTCATCAGCAGTAAGGATCAGAAGGCCAGACTGGAATTTGCAAAGAAATAAAGAGATTAGCCACAAAAGCTCTGGAACCAAGATTAACCTCTACCAAAGTGATGGAAAGGCCAAAGTGTGGAGAAAGAAAGGATCTGTTCAGGATCCAAAACATACGAGCTCATTGATCAAGCATGGTGGAGGCAGTGCCATGGCTTGGGCTCGCATGGCTGCTTCTGGAACAGACTCACTAATCTTTATTGATGATGGAGCTCATGATGGTAGCAGCAGAATGAATTCAGAAGCCTACAGAAACATTCTGCTTGGCAATTTACAGAGAAATGCATCCAAATTAATCGAGAGGAACTTCATCATGCAGCAAGACAACGACTCAAAACACACTGCAACACAACAAAGGGCTTCATCTGGGGAAAAAAGGGGAAGGTTTTAGTCTGGCCAATTCAATCAGCAGACCTTAGCCCAACTGAGCAGCATTTCACCTCCTGAAGAGGAGACTGAAGGGAGACAAACAACAACTGAAGAGGCTGTGTTAAAAAAAAGCCTGGAAAAGCTTCACAAAAGAAGAAACCAACAGTTTGGTGATGTCAGAGTCGCAGGCTTGATGCAGTTATTGCGAAAAAGGGACAAACAATTGCAAACAAATACTGTGTGTTATTTATTTTAAGACTTATCTGTTCCAATACTTTTGAATGCCTAAAGATCGGGTGGTCTGATACAAAAGGTTCTATGTTTTATGTTGCTTAACACATAAATGTAAAAACCAGGAAATAACAGATGAAATCCTAACCTCTCGTCTCGTCTTTTGATCTTAAATCCAAATGTCTTTGGTGTGTGGCACAAACCACTGAATTGGCCTTGACGTTCCAATAATTTCGGAGGGGTCTGTGTGTGTATATATGTATATATAATTTAAAAATAATTTTTTGTTATTTATGTTTTTATACACGCAATCACCATTCTTATCATTAGCATGTTAAATGTTGGTCGGTAAAGCAGTAAAATTGTTTTCGCTATATTTCTGAAAGGTGTTTACCTGCTCTTGTCAGTCACAGGTGGCCACGCCTGTAGGAGGAGCATGAGGTGCTGAAACTCCTCCCACTTTTGACTCAGCTCCAGCAGCTCCAAGAAGAGAGAGTAACGCTGAGTCTCATCCTCAATATCCTTCATGTCACACTGAGAGAGAGAGAGAGAGAGAGAGAGAGAGAGAGAGAGAGAGAGAGGGAAGGAGGGAGAGAAAGGCAGAGAGACAGAGACAAAGGGAAGGTGTAATTTAAACGTTATGTATGTGAACAGACGTGCCCGTGCGTTTGTGTACGTGGACAGATGTGTAAATAAGAGTAGATAAGAGAAGGGTGGAATGTGACAGACACTTGAATCATGTTGTGTTTCATATTTTTAACACATTTTAATTTGTTAGCATCAGGACAACCTGAGCTTCCGCTTTGTGACGTTCGGGATTTGATCTAATGTTTGGGTATTGGTCTTTCGTCTCGGTTTATTTTCAGTCTCACCTCGTAAATAAGAGAGCCAGAAGATTTCCCTAAAATCCTGTGTTGTAGTTAGATGTCAAATTATTAACAATTAACTTGGCAAATATACGCAAGCGGTTAAACTCAGTTCATTTACAGTTAGGCAAATTTAAAGTTGCAGCTTCACCTCTGACTGTTCCAAAGCTGTGACACTGGAGACTCCTTCCAAAAATAAATCTACGCCTACTCCCAGAAAACTTCACCATATGAGCAGTTAGGCATGTTGTGTTTTATTTGTTTATGTGGAGTATCCATCATGTTCCTGTGTGTTTATTATATCATATACTATAGAAATTAAAACATATCAGAACCAGTGCATTAATATAAACCTTACGACTGGAACTGCTGCCTGAGCTTCTGAGAGAGAACATTAATCACTACCTCCTGACCAATCGCTCAGCAGCGCTGTGGTATACAGTGTGTTGTGGTGGTCTGAAGACTAATGAGAGGAGGGGTGTCTGGTGGTGTGGATGGTGAGGCTGGGAGGGGGGGGGGTGGTTTGGGCGGAGGGGTGGGGGGGCGAGTGAACGCTGATGAGATGGATTTGAAATGGCAGCACACCTGAGACCCGGAAGAACCTCATGCTGAAATGACACACTGATCAATGCAGGAGAAGCAGTGATTAAACAGGCAACACCGCAAGCACGCACTGACACTGACACACACACACACACACACACACACACACACACACACACACACACGCAGAATGCAGCACGAGAAGAGCATTCTACCCCTCTGGTGGTTTCTACGTTCCGGATTGTCGGCAAAAAAGAGAAAAGGAGGAGGGAGAAAGTAATTAATTTCCCTTCCGAGCGACCCGAGCGCAATTTAACAGTTGAGGAAACATCTGATCGCTCAAGGGGAGAAAGTGCAAAAGAGTGAGAGTGCAGGAGAACTAACTGAAGAAATAACTGAAAAAGCATCCGAATACTCAAATTGAGAGAGAGAGAGAGAGAGAGAGAGAGAGAGAGAGAGAGAGAGAGAGAGAGACAGCATACAATGGAAAAGTCAGTAAAGCTTTACATCAAGGACCATCACACACATCAGGGATGAGAAACGCAAAGCAGAGCACGCTTTCACCCTCGACTCGCCCTGACGCCGACCATTTTCCTAAAGCGGCATGTCCCAAATGCCTCCGCCATTTGCTATCGATTCCTTTTTAAAATTAATTTGTACTTTTTATCCATTTTTTCTATCTGCAGTGATGTTTAATGAAAGTTAGTTCCTGTTATCACTTACGCTATAGCAGCCAATTTTTCTCTCTTTTAGACAACAACAAAATGCAGCGTGTCATATTACTGAGAAACTAGAAAGCACAAAGTCTAAACTTACAGTGACTTAAAACTTATTGTGCATCTGCTCGATACAAAGCGCTGGAGACTCCTTCCGCAAATGTTAAATAAACATCTCCTTACAGGAAGCTTCACCATATCAACGATTATAGCAGGCTTTTTTTTTTTTATCTGGAACATCCTAACCCTAACCCTAACCCACGAGGAAGTAACAACCCGGATGAGGAAATAACGGGTGGCGGGTTGCATCCATTCTCAGGACCAAACTTTACTATGGACTAAAAAATGATGATTTCAGTGTCGCATTTATCCGCAGTCTCAAAATCTGAATGGAAATCTCTAACTGCACGGACACCTTCTCTCCGTCCCCTACACTAAATGTGTGTGTGTGTGTGTGTGTGTGTGTGTGTGTGTGTGTGTGTGTGTGTGTGTGTGTGTGTGTAGACCTTTGGGTAGCCAAAAAAAGAATGAAATGTTAGGAGGCACAGGACAGCATGGTGTTAACAATCGTTGAATCACAGCATTTATTTGAAAAAAAAGTGCCTCTGGTTCCTGAGGTGAAGGTTGGGGTGAGATTTAAGTGCAGCCTGGTATTAATTAGCTACAGCATTCATTACATCAATCTAAGGTCCTCACAAGGATTGAAAAACGAAGATGTGTGTTTGGTTCACATACCAACCCATTTCCTTTCATCGCTGGCCCAGACTGGATTAATATGAAAATTAATTCCTGCCACATTAATTGGGCCAAATGGCATTTCTCATTTGCAGGAACTGTTGACAGCAGGTGAACATTTTCTTCATTTTTTAACCCATGATTTAAAATAAAAAAATATAAAAAAAATCCCAAGAAGATTGTGACACTGAAGCGATCGGATATCGCTGTGAAAGTGCGTCACGCTGTGCTTTTATTTTCTTTGAAGCAGTGAATTTGTTAAGCAGATTTTTTTCTTTAATAGATCACAGCAAATGCGCGGGCTGTTACACTCGTTTGAAAGCTGCACTCAGGTTTTAATCACGTAAAGCGTTTAGCAGACTGAATGCATCTGAATGTTGATTATTTACGTTACCACAGACGGCGTGAACGTGTGCAGTATTGCTCATTACGGATTTCTGTTACATGAACAATGCTCTTTTATCATATTCTAATGTTACATATTCATCTTTTAATTACTGATTTTCTGTTGCTAATATTTAGCTCGGACCCATTCCTTAAACCACTGTGCCTTTAGTGTCGATGACTTACTGCTGATATCAGCAAAGAAAAAAATAACAGCTTGTTTGAATTAATTTAGAGATCTTATTGGTCCATGTTTGACGTAAGCTGCCGTGGCTTTGAACACAGTCCCTGCTGAGACTTTAAATCATTCTGCAGTTTTTGTGAAGGGTGCATCTTCAGTTCAGGGACCCTGGATTGAATTCTCTGGAACTCGTTTAAAATGCTAATTATTTAGCTTATTTTATAGCTGATACATGCTGCCGTGTGGCCGTGTTTGTAAAGCTGATTTAGTCACTTTAAAGTCAAGGTCCTTTTCCATGTGGCGTTTTTTTCATCCACACCTCAGTATACAGAACAGGAATCCACAGACACATTATAGCACAGTGAAATTCTTCTTCTTCGCATATCCCAGCTTGTTAGGAATCTGCAGTCAGAGCGCGGGGTCAGAGCGCGGGGTCAGAGCGCAGGGTCAGAGCGCGGGGTCAGAGCGCGGGGTCAGCCATGACACAGCGCCCCGGAGCAGAGAGGGTTAAGGGCCTTGCTCAAGGGCCCAACAGTGGCAGCTTAGCAGTGCTGGAGCTCGAACCCCTGACCTTCTGACCTCCTGACCAGTAACCCAGAGCCTTAAGCGCTGAGCCACCACTGCACCTAGAGAGAAGAAACTAGCCAAGGTGACGTTTCCAATCTTCAGCTGTCCAGTTTGGGTGAATCTTGTGCCCATGATTGTGCCTCAGCTTCCTGTTCTTAGCTGACGAGTGGAACACGATGTGGTCTTCTACTGCTGCAGCCCATTAACCTCAAGGATTGATGTGTTGTACGTTCTGAGATGCTTTTCTGTTCACCACGGTTGTAAAGTGTGGCTGTGTGAGTTACCGTAGATTTCCTTTCAGCTCGAAACAGTATGGTCCTTCTCCTCCGAGCTCGCTCATCATCAAGGCGTTTCCTCTCGCGGAACTGTCGCTCACTTACAGTCTTATTTTTTTTGCTCCATTCTGTACTTCTGCCACCTGATTGGCTGATTAGATAACTGAATAACATGAATGAGCATGTGTGCAGCTGTTCCTATTAAAGTGCCTGGTGAGTGTATGTTTCTCGAGCGCAGTTTGATTTATTTAACGCACCGATATTTAGCCAAAATGCCTTCATACAAGATTATTTTCACTCCTCCAATCCAGCTCGAGTCTGAAATCATTTTGTTTTATACGCTCACCACCTAGGAAGCAACGCACGGATTAAGTAGTGCATACATTTATTCTCAAAGGCCGTTCTTTTGAGATTTAGTCACAGCAAAAGAAACACTTGCGAAGTACAGAAATATAATACAAATGTGATTTTTGCTTCCTCTCTGAATCAGTAAATATTATGAAAAGATCAGACAGTCCTCGGGCACAGAGCTTCCTTCTGACAGCTCTAGCTCGCTCTGGAAAGTGGCCCAGCTCAGCACGTCAGCTGTGTGCTAACCCACACAAACAGGCGAGAAGAAGAGCTACTCTTAATCTATCTCCTCCATCACTTCTCCGTGTCACACTACAACACCTGCATAAAGCCCGAAGAAAACAGTTTATCAATAAAATAATGTCTCATGCTCATGATCTAAAAAAGAGCCAGGAGGAGAAGAGCTCCTTCACTAGTGGAGTCATTCTTGCTGCTTCCGAGCATCCACCCACACCTAATTGGAGTGTGTGTGTGTGTGTGTGTGTGTGTGTGTGTGTGTAACACGACTGAACGAGTTCTGATATGCTTCACATAATAACATCCACCCACTCCACGGCCTCCCCACCAAGTGGCTCCCTCTCTATCAGCTCTGACACACAAACACAACAAAAAGACCAAAAAAGGTCCATTAAAGAGATTTTACATGCAGTCGTTCATTTCCAGCTGCCAGTTCTCTGTCTGCTCCTGCTCCTGCTCCTGCTCCTGCTCCTGTCCCTGAATCTCAAACGGCGTCTGCTGTTTATTTAGGCTCAGGCCACAGTGTAAGATTCACACTGGCACTATATTAGAGTTATAAGCTCCGTACTGAGCGTGTGTAATGAATAAGAAGCCATTTAGGATGTCATGAGTTACACAGCTGCCGAAATTAAGCTCGCATGCATTCGGTCTCCACTGATCATGTTTCTACAACCTGACTGAGATGTTTCTACAACCTGACTGAGATGCTTCTACAACCTCACTGAGATGCTTCTACAACCTCACTGAGATGCTTCTACAACCTGACTGAGATGCTTCTACAACCTGACTGAGATGTTTCTACAACCTGATTAAATCCATGTGTCCATGTGTGTTTAATTCAGTAGACATGGTTTGATTCGATACGCTGCTCATCTACATACAGTATAGTTGTATGCAAAACTTTGTGCACCCCTGGCCAAATCACATATTTTGTTGATTTTTGAAGTGAAAGACAAACACAACCAATACATTTTCTAAATAACAATAATAATAATAATAATAATAATAATAATAATAATAATAATAATAATAATATTAATAATAATAATGCACAGTTACTTTATATTTGATGAACCTAAAGTAACAGTGATTGTGGATGTGCAAATGCTTGGATATTCTTTCAGCTGTAAAGTTTCAGACCCTGACTCTGAACTATTTGACTCGTTAGGACTCGTTACTCAGGTCAGGAATTGTCATTAGGAAACGTCAGCTGTTAACTCCAGAGTGTAAAAACTCTTCAGACCTCGTGCTAACACTCAGTGACCACGGACTCCTCCAAGCAGCTGGTTGAGAATCTGAAAATGAATCTAAAAGATGCCTACAAAGCAGGGAAAGGCTATAAAAAGATATCAGCATGCTTCCTGTTCACAATTTCCACTGTGTGAAATGTCATTAAAAAGCTTGAAGGTCAAGGCAAGATTTGGAAGACCAAGAAATCTCTCAGATAGAACTGTCCACAAAGCAGAACCCCCGAACGACACTAAGGACCTGCAGGAAGGTTTCGCTAACACAAGAGTTAACACAGGAGTGCTAGCTAAACTAGCGTGTTAGCTGGTGCACTGTTCTAGTTTGCAGCATCGCTTGCACAAACATGATCTGCATAGAAGAGTCATCAGAAGGAATCGAGGAATACGACCCTCACAGCCTCCTGACATGAACGCCACTGAAAATATGTTTATCTTAAACAAGCGCACGCAAGACAGAGGGAGAATCTCTCCATGAGCTCGCAGCACGAAGAAACAACAATATATAACTACAGGTTAAACAGTGGACCTGACTACACACACAAACACAGACACACACACGCACAAACACACACGCACACAAAGACACGCACACACAGACACACAAACACAGACACACAAACACACACACGCACGCACGCACGCACACACAGACACACACACGCACACACACACAGACACAAACACAGACACACACACACACACACACACAGACGCACACACACACACACAGACACAAACACAGACACACACGCACACACACACACACACACACACGCACGCACACACAGACACACACACAGACACAGACACAAACACAGACACACACGCACACACAAACACACACACACACACAGACGCACACACACACACACGCACGCACGCACGCACGCACGCACACACACACACCCCACACACGCACGCACGCACGCAGACACACACACACAGACACACACACACACACCACACACGCACGCACGCACGCACAGACACACACACACACACACACACACACACACACACACACACCACACACACACACGCATACACAGACACACACACACAGACACAAACACAGACACACACACACACACACACAGACACAGACACGCACAGACGCACAGACACACACACGCACACAAAGAGTATATATATGTGCACTCTCGTGGCTACTTAAAAGTACACAAGCTGACTGATACAGTGGAACACACATGAACACACAAACACACACATGTACACTCACACACACACACACACACACATGTACACTCACACACATGTACACTCACACACACACACACACAAACACACACATGTACACTCACACACACACACACACACACACATGTACACTCACACACATGTACACTCACACACACACACACACACACACAAACACACACATGTACACTCAATCACGCTTTGCTCTCTAATATTCCACCCTGCTGAGAGGCAAACCTATGAAGCGAGAAAACGTCAGCAATGGAGAGAGAAACAGACAGAGAGGGAAAGGTGAGGACAGGAAGATCTCCTGGGGCATAAACAGGCCTCCCCCTCGTTTCTTTCCACCATCCAAGCAGAGTGGAGCGGAGGAGGAGAAGAAAAGTGAATCTCTTCATCAGCTGGTAAACAGCTGAGGGACACGGGCGCAGATGGATGAAGCCACGGCACCACTGAAAGAGAAATCAAGACTGTCGGCTGCACTTAACTCCCACTTTACCCTGTGTGTGAGTGTGTGTGTGAGTGTGTGTGAGTGTGTGTGTGAGTGTGTGTGAGTGTGTGTGTGAGTGTGTGTGAGTGTGTGTGAGTGTGTGTAGGAGAGCTGTGGATAAAATAAAGCATTGCAGAGCAGGATGGGGACTTTGGGCTTTGAGAGTGTATGAACTCGTTTCTAGAATGTAATGAGGTCGTACTGGGGCTGTGCTGCAACTCATTTGGTTATGAATGGGAGTGTGTGAGCTGTTAAGGCTTTTTTTTTTGTTCCAAGAGTGTGTGTGTGTGTGTGTGTGTGTGTGTGTGTGTGTGTGTGTGTGTGTGTACTGGCGTGTGTACAGAGGTCATACAGGATAGAAATGTCATTCTGTTATGGAATTTTGACTCAATCTTCTTCCTGGGGTTTTTAGGCACAGCACATTTGATGCTGAGTCGAAGTGTGTGTGTGTGTGTGTGTGTGTGTGTGTGTGTGTGTGTGTGTGTGTGTGTGTGACATTCAGTCATGGGATTCAGCCTTTGTTCTGTGTTCAAAACCCACATGAGGAAACCTTTTATCCTTTGAAACACCACAATTCAGGCACTTGTTCAGTCTGCCCAGTGAGAGCGAGCTGTCAAAGAGCTCGGCATTAAAAATGAAAATATGGGTTACATTTTGCTCATGAACACCATATATCTAATAAATAAATAAAAAATACTCATTTAAATAAAAAAAAAACAAAAACAAAAATGGAGTCTGCTTTAAAGTTTAACGTGTAAACGCACGTGATTGATTCAGCACACTTACACACGCGGAGGATCCTCGAGGGCCACTGCATGTTCCAGTTTTCCACACTGGTTCCTTTAAAGAGCCCCAAAGTAACGAACCAACAAGTGCTAGAGGGAGTCTGTGTGTTGCTGGGTGAGATCTAGTCTCGCTTGCCCCCCTCGCCAGAATATCTCACGTTTTTTCTCACCTCAGTACAGGCTTAGATTTATTCCTACGGGACACGTGGGTGTGTGTATTAAATGACAGGTTCGGTGGAGAGTCAGTGATCTTCAACAAGATCAAATCAAAGCGAATTTGGATTTTCCTCTTCTGAAGTCCATGTCTGTGCGCCTCGGTTACAGAGCGTACGTATAGGGGTGGAAAATGTACACTCAAAGCTCAAAGATTTGCAGATGATGTTCTCTATAGTCTAAAGTTCACACTGTTTACACAATATGGAAATTCCAAGATTTAGTAGGATGCTAGGCCCAAAAAATATTTTTAAAAAACCCAAACAGAAATCTGATGTCTAAGCTGATGCTCAGAGAAGCAGGTGATTCCACACTGCGTAAGGAAGGAGGAGTGTAAATGTTGATCCAGTGAAGCGTTCTGTGAGGAGATGTTTATTCAGCAGGCCTGGAAGGAGTCTCCTGTGTCACCACTGCGTAACACTCGGAGCTGAAGCCGTTCTGAAGTCTCCTAACACAGGAAAGTCTGCAGGATGCTGTGCTTTGTGGTTTCTCAGTAACACGACAAGCTGTGCAGTATTTTTTGCCGTGTTCACTTCAGGAGAGAGAAAAGAAAAGATTAGGGGAAAGGTTAGGGAACGACGGACTGCAGCTGAAATAATAACCTAAGCGATGACAGGAGCCGCCTTGTTTCATGGACGTAGTTATAAATGGATAAGATGTACATCAGTGTGTACAGCCCCACTTTGCACAGCCCACATCACAGCATCCCTGTTGTTGATTAAAATATTTAAAATGTTGAATAAATCATAATGCAGTTCAGGATCTGGTTTGTATAATTTAGATTATGTGAATATTGTGTGCTGAATAAAATATAACACCGAACTTATGAATGGTGCTGTATAAGCCGGTGGAGGCAGTATTTAATTGTCGCATGTGCAGTTTTAATATTTCAGCACAGTAAGGAATTGAGACAGGTTTAAATACGAGTTGGGGTTAAGGTGGAAAGTGCTGACACGGTGTTTCAAGCCTCGAGGACTTTGTTAAGGTCAGAGCAGCTCGTTCTTCTTCTTTTTTGGTGTTCTGGGCCAGCTCGGGTGAAAGAACAATGAAGAAAGGGGAAAGTGGGGGGAGAAGGAATAGACCTCTGCGTGTGTGTGTGTGTGTGTGTGTGTGTGTGTGTGTGGCCTTTAGAAGGAGCTCAGAAAAGTTTCCATTAATATTCCCGTGACCTGCTGCTCGAGTTCTACCGCTTCCTCTTCCGCTACAGAGGCCGTTTTTTCCTCAGAGGAGAGAGATGAGGGGAGAACGAGCGCTTTTTAAACGCTTTTTAACTCCTGTTGAAGGCAGGGCTGGAACTGCAAGATAACCGTACAACCCGATATCACAGTTGGCACCATTTACAAAGAGCAGGACATTAAATGACTTATAACACTGAAGCTGCTAGAGTATTTTAAAAGACTTGTAGTTTATCAAGCCAACAGCCAATACCGCTTGCTCTGATTTCTGCTCTTTAAAGGTGCGGTATGCGTTTCTGAGCACGCTGCTGTCTGCAAGGTGGCCTGCAGTTACAAAGAAAGCAGGGACACGCCATTTTCTATCCCATTCCCGTGCAGGGAACTCGGGCAAGGTGGACGCACAGAACTGCACCTGACATCACAAGTCTTAAAGGTTTTATGTTATATTTTCAGCTAGAACCCTTTCAATAGTGTGGTATAGAAAGCTCTAGTTGTTTAAATCATTATTTTTAAAACTGTTTTACGAGTCCATGGCTAGTGAGGTGCCTCATATACAGCACTCGTCTGTATCTACAGTGCAGTGGAAGTATTTTCCTATCAACAATGAATGACACCTCTTTTTTTTTTTTTTAGGAATATTTAGTATTTAAGTTGTATCCCAGCCCAGCCCTATTCATGTTGATTAGCATTTACTGTGCTGTACTGTGCGTGGTGAGTGTTCATAGGGAAGTTCATCACTTTAAAAACTTTAACACGTCACAGAGACATAAACTGTGTAAGCTGCTGTATCTGCTGGGTCAGAGGGATAGTTTACCTCTGGAACGTTCCTCACACACTCCCACCTGACTACACACGCATTAAAACAGCAGTAAATACTTCAATATGTGAATAATAAATGGCACTTGTGTCGAGACCCCCAGTCACTCACGCTCGTTAAGCATGAATTGGGAAGGTCATGGCATTAATATTCAGAGATCAGTGCTCAAGGTAGTAGTGAAGCACTCGAGAGAATCGCGCTGCCATTTTCTGAACAGACACGGACTCAGAAAGGGCCTTTTAACACCACAACACCACAACATGAACAAGAACCTGAACCTTCTGCCTATATTTTTTTCTTCTATTTAGAACACATTATATGTTCAATCCAAATAATGTATTCATATTCAGGTACACCTACACGCGTACAGTCAATTATTAACATAAATACGATCATCAAAGAACGAATCTTAGTTTAGGTTTCTTAAGATGATGAGCAGCATGATGGCCACTCGCCACTCGCCAATCGCACAACTTACCTGCAATAAGGAAAGAGTAATAAAACACTACGGCGATGCTGTTATAGGAAAACAATCAGCGATGGGGTGATGTGGAGCAGAGTCACTGTCACCACACTGAAGTTGATTATTCTCCAATAACAGCACAAACAATAATGCTGAAGGATGGAGGGACTTGCGTTTTACACACGTGAGTCACACAGACACAATATGGTCATATTCTGGTCATAAGTTTGTGGACATTTGACCATTTGACCATCACTCACATCCATATGTCTTTGTCACAAAGTTGGAAGCACACAACTGTATAGAATGTCTTTGTATCTACTGGAGCTCAGAGGCCCAAACCTGCTCCAGCATGACGACGCCCCTGTGCACAAAGCGAGCTCCATGAAGAC
>JAKKZN010006660.1:0-15852 GCA_033441825.1 Pangasius elongatus | reverse complement strand
AGGATCCTGTGATGTCTGCAATACTGACAGTGAAGATAAAATGAAGGAATTTCAGATCGAAAATTCAGAAATGGGTTTATACCATCTATCCATATTTCCATATCTCTGTATGTTCACAGTTTAGTGCTACTAAAGTAACAAATGTTAGCTACGTGCAAAACTGGGACGTAATGAAGCACAATGACTTTATGTTTAATATATAGATACACCGCTAGCCAAAAGCATTCAACTAGCTCATATTATCAGTTATCATCATGCTAGCGAACATTTCAGAGATTAGCAAAGCTGTTGTATGATCAGTGTATGATTTGAAATTGAGCTAGGTTATTCTGTGAACGTTTCTTGTACTTTTAGGTTAGTACTTTAAATAAATTTAACCTGAGTGCAGAATTTGAAGCTGGCTAGTTTCAGGGAATCAATAGCAAGAACACAGTTATGCTTAATTAGCTTAGCTTGCTCAGTGTTCACCAGAGCCCTTGTTAGCACAGTACTCCTAGTTGGCTTCATGGCCTGTGGTAGTTAGCTTAGCTAGCTTGGTGTTCACCATAATCCTGGTTAGCTCAGTACTCCTAGTTAGCATAACGGCTTTTGTTTGTTACCTCAACTTGCTCAGTTTTCCCCATAACCTTTTTTTTTTTTTCTTTCGAGCAATTCTGTGGAAAAACTGAAAACTTGGAAAAAGACCTACCATTGATTTCATAGGACTCTGGGGACAAGTGATAGAGAGCAAGAGCAAGTGTGAGAGAGATAAAGAATGATAGATGATTGATGATAGATGAAGACGGAGACAAAGAAAAGAAATGAAAAAACATGATATGGAATTTCAGACAGGAAATCACAGTTCCTAATGCTTGCTCTTTTTTAAGGTTTTCAACCCTTCATTTTTTTTTTTTTTTGCTACTGCCAGACGAAAACCAAATCAGAGGGGTCGGTGTCCGGCCAATGAGACTCCCTAACTGCTGGCCAGCGAGAAAAATGAGCCTTTAGAAATGAAAAGCAAACCAGCCAAATACTAATTGGTCACAGAAGGCCTTGAAAAGAAAGACATAACAGAAAATGTGAGCGGGAGAAGGAGAGAAGTTGGAAAGCCATGATCGATTCGACGCAAAGACGTAACGAGCATTTCATTTGATGCCAACGTTTATGACGCAAAAAGCATGTCTGCCTAATTGCGAGCATATGTGCTTCGTCTTTGTTTAGCATGGCTTCTATCCTTGCTGTTTTCATTAGCGAGCATATTAATTGAAGACGATAGGGTAAATATGGTTGCTAAGATTAAGGGCAGATTAAGCTACTAATATTTACCAAAGCAAAATGTACTCAAGTTTGACAGGCAGCCAAGGAATCCACATGCACACACACACACACACACACACACACACACACACACACACACACACACACACACAAATGAGCAGCAAATTATGTTTCCATACTAGAATTACACCTCGAGCAGTCAGACACCTAACCTCGGTTGCGTGTGAGGGTATTTCCGTGAGAAAAAGAGAAAGTGCGAGTGAATTTTGGTCTGAAAGATTGGCAGTGTCAGGCTCGGTGCCAGGCATTAGGAGAGCAGGGCGTTAGCGCGAGGTGCTGTGTAAATGGCGCAGCATGTTTTTGCAGGTGTGTGGACGGCCCACAGGAGGAATTTCCTGCAGCGGACTGCAGCGCTCGTGTGACCTCACACACCTCACGCATCCCACCACCACCCAGCAACACGGGGCTTATGAGACCGAACGCTCCAGCTAACGCTTAGCCCCTCATCTCTAACAACAGGCCACAGGTCTGAGCACAGACCTGACTCTAGAGGCAACTTATTATCATTATATTAAATTACATATATATATATGTCGTATAATGTTTCTACAGTAACAACCCTTTATAGGGGACTTTTAATATAAGCCTAATAATAAATATATTAATAAACGGTTGTTATAACAAAACAAGTATAATTGTTGATGTGCTGATGTTTCCTTGAGGACATATTTATATAACATTTATGTAAGGAGTCTCCAGTGTCAGAGGTTTGTAACGGTCAGTAAGGTTTCCTCCACAGAAGAGCTTTGTAGTTTCTGTTTCAGAGAGGCTGCTGAGTGAACAGCTGTTTATAGCTAATATAGCATAAGTGATAACAGGACCTAGCTTGTCTCATAGAACGTGTAGATGTAACAATAAACAGTTAAAAAGCATAGCATGTTGTTCTTTAATTTAAAAAAAATATATATATATATATATATATATAGTGATAACACTTTACAATAATGTTCCATAACTCATGGGTGACTATGCAGGAACGAAGCAGGAACAACTGAGTAGTTCTTCATTAACACTTAGGTTACTATTAATAACTAACATTATTAGTTACTAGTAATCATTATTACTAGTTATTAGTTATGGAACATTATTCTAAAGTGTTAGCTACAGTAGGTTACTGACTTAACGATAGCAAAATGTGTACGAGAATTGAGAATTAGCAAAAGAACAATGGATGTAGCTTAAGAAGCTTCTTATGTAGCTTGTAATGTAGCTAGATTGTTTTAACAAACTGGTTTATAGTAGTTTGAGTAAATTGTCCAAGGTTAAAATCTTAATATTTTGTGCTTATACCCTACAAATATGAATTGAAACTCAACTTTTGAGAGTATTATAAATTATCGACCACAGTGCCTCCTGCAACAAGTCAACAATCCAAAACATAAGGCAGAAAGATACTTGAAAAAGACATTTCGATTTTTTTTTTGGACTTCATGTCTTGATGTGAAAAGGGCAGAGAGTATAAAAGGCGTTGGATGTATGTACACACACTAAATATCTTGTTTCTATGACTGAAATTCTTCCTTCTTCAGTTCGTCCTAAAGGCACGAAAACAGTCACGCATTTCACGAGTTTCAAAGGCAATCAAAGGTATTAGCAGAGGCAAACACTTCCTGTATGTTAGGAGTGATTATTTCTAAAGCCCAGAGGCTTCTCGAGGATTCGGTTTATCCTGAATAAATCCTTTAAGACTCATTCAGTTTAATTCTAACCTGATGAAATAAAGGCTTAGCGTCTGGGGACATTCACCAGTGTGTGTGTGTGTGTGTGTGTCATTGCCAAAGGTGATACACCTAGGTCTGTTGGTAATGCCTTTCACTTGCCTCTGCATGTGTGTGTGTGTGTGTGTGTGTATTCGAACATAACTGTCACCGTAATAAGGATGTAGAATATGAAATATATATATTTATTTATAATATCTAATATAAAAATTAAATATATTTAATGCAAAATATATTGTTATATATATATAATATTATTGTGTATAATCAAAATACACAATGATAATGATGATTTATTTATTTATTTATTTATTTATTTATTTGTTGACTTGTTATTCCTGAAAGAAATTAAAAATGGTAGTGGTGCTAAATAAGAACACAGAATTGGTGAGGTTTGAGGCTCTGGGTGTGTGTGTGTGTGTGTGTGTGTGTGTGTGTGTGAGGTACCTCACAAAGGTAGCAAAACTATCCAAAAATGTACCAGTAAATGGTATGTGTACCTTTCTGTTGGAGGTCTCAGCAGTCCATTGTTGATGTTGAGGACTAAAAGACAATTTGGTCAAAAAAAAAGGATGAGTATAAAACAGATCTTTGCTCCTGAGTGACCACCTTTATTAACCTCTAACTGGTCTTTCTGTCATCTGTTGTTTACCTGCAAACCGTCGTAGTAGCCAAGCAACAGCTCCAACAAAGCGCCGGAGGTCCAGATGCCCCGGTGAGCCACACACGATGGTGGTGTGAGTCGGAAATAGCTGCTACACTAAAGCGAACCCTCATCCAAGGAAGACGCGAGGATGTGGATAGGCCATAAAGCAGATGCTATTTCCTCCATTCTCCTGTTTTATTTCATGATTTACACATACATTTCATATATGCCCAGGGATAACTGACTCACTAAAGAACAGCAAGGACTGGCCAGGACATGGGCCGGTGCGTGCTCGCGGATAATAATAGAAACAATTAAAAATATGCTTTGGTCTGTTGTGAGTGTCAAGAGTTCAGGCCAGGCCACAGGGTCACTGTACACCGGTTTAGCTCCTTGTGACGCAGCATCTCAAGCATTTTTATGAACTCATGCAGGTCAAACTCAGCAGATAGGATAACAGCCTGAACACTGAGACCGTGATGTCATTCCGTTGCTTCGTTCCAGGCATGTTTGGCAACTGCTTTGCTTTTATCAGCGTCGCGCTGCCACTTCTGCACTAACACGTTCTGAAAGAAGCTGACGGCATTAGCATGGGTTCGGATGGAGGGCAAAATGCTTACTGTTAACTCAAAAAAAGTGATGCTTGATCATCAGGATTGTGCACAATGCACTGAAAATGCACTATGTATTGCATAATCAATCTTTCATTGTAATATCAGACAAAACTTCAAAGTAGCTTTTGGAAAGGAAAGCTCTCTATAGATGGGTGGTGTAGATCCTTTAAAGGGTTCCCCCACCAGAAAGACAACTGCTTTATGATGCGTGTACTCTAGTCTGACTGTCTTATGTGATATTTATCTACAAATCCTCTTCATTTTACATTGTTTTACTCTTACCATCTGGAGAGAGCTTGCTCAAGTGAAAACAATCGAATCTCATCATCTAGCCAATGTTTAATTTTCTTCCTCTTGTGTGTGGTTGCGAGAAGAAATGCTATGAAATCATCTATAGCTGCTTTAACAGAGGCTAAAGAGATTAAACCCAGGCCAATTCAACTCAGACAGGGGAGCTACAAAAATTACTCTCTGTAATGTAACTTCTTTTGTTTGGCTGGAGAAAGTGAGTCATTGGGTGTGTTTTCCACCAGCTGGCTTTGAAATCCTACATCTTATTATTAGTCTGGCTGGTGTGGGTGGTAATCGGTATGCGAATCTGCTAACCTGACCTTTTTTACAACTCTCCTAGGCACTGCTCGGCCTGCTGGGTAAGCCTGACTCTATAGATCTTTCCCGATAGTGTGTGTTTGTGTGCATGAGCCTACGGTGATGTCATTATCCAATAGGTGGGCACATTAAGTCGAGGTCTGCAAGAAAGCTGGGAAATACCCTCCTGCTTTTTCAGTGTGGTTTCTGTGGCTCAGATATACATATCTTAATACCAGATAGGATCTCAGAAAGACTGGAAATGTCTGGCTGTATAATTTTTGGGATGGGGGTGGTTAATAGCATGAGCCCCTGGGAAAGTGTAAAGAAACCGTGGAACTGCTCTGTCCATGATTTATTTTTACTGTAGGGAGATGCAACACACTGTGAAAGGCTAGTAGAGCTGGCAAAACCCAGCCCACTGGACTCATGGAATACTTTAGCAGACACCTCTCTAAGAACAGGATGTTCAATGAAAACAAGACACGCACTGCTGCTTTGAACGTGTTCCCTGACTGGTTGCACCTCGCACACCTACGTCAGTGGTCTGTCTGTTAGCTCCAAAAGCCAACGTGTTCTGTCTAACAGCTCTGCTTGTCCAAGCCTTAGGTCCGCAATTAAATTACTTTGGGCGCAATTATTTTGGGTGGGCCCGAGCGTGATTTTTATTAAGATAAAGGGGCACTCGTAATTAGACTCACAGTAAACTGCTTACAGGCTCCTCACATACATACACACAGGGTTCTATGTTTGGATTGAACTGACTGAACTGTGTTTGAACCAACCTGCGCAAGTGCACCAGGGCTGAATCCGCCCGGGTCATTACGGTGGGTATCGGCGTCCGGTTTACACCGGTCCGAAGCCAATATCTGCTCAAACGGAAACGGGGAGAATTACTTCACAGCAGAGGTATTCCTGCTTCGTTTAAAGTCGCAGTAAAGTTCAGTCTGTACAGACTTTTGGCAAAGTTAACACCCAGGAAGCTCTGGAGGTCAGAATGCACTACCAAGAACATTACATCACAATACGTTATGTAAAACTGAGACATGAAGCATATCGGAAAGTATGCTATGTTCGCCAATTGGTAGTCATTTCTGAAAACATCGTGCAGAATATCCTGCCCATAAAACAATGCAGTAGATTAAGATCCAAATAGACACTGTTAGGAGGAAAACCCTTCTTCAGGGGTTTTCTGAATTCTACTATTCTACTCGAAATATGTTCAAATGTTTTACATAGAAACTTAATAGGACAAGAGTGAACATTGGGAATACCCATATACCCATGCAGTTTCATGTTTGGAATGCACCATTATGGGCATAGGAACATTTATTTATTTATGTTTTTTTTAGCTAAAATTGTTGTTTAAATGGTTGTTATCTATGAAGCACACTTCTAAAGAAAAAGGTTAAATCTACAAGTCTTAACGGTGATTTTTTTTTTTGCCTTGCATTGTATAAGTTGCTCTAGATTGCTAGTTCCTTTCTTGGGTTTCTGCAGTTTCCTGGTTTTCCTAATAGCACATGGCTATATAGTGTGATATGGTCACCCAAATTACCTAGCTAGTTACCAAGGATATTCAAAACCGCCCATTTGACCATGATATCTTCCTCCTAAAAAAAAGAGATGCTTTGCCACATGTTTTTACCACAGATGGAGTTCAACCTGGAGTTCTTCAATGCTGGAATATGTCAATTCTCCAGAGTAACATCTTTAAACATCATTGGAACTTCTCCATCAGAAAGACTAAGTAAAAGGCTCTACGCTGTTCTCCATATCTCATTAAGCTACTGACAGTGTTGTTTAGATTCAGCCGGGTTTGTGGCATATATCTCGAACACTATTGGCTGTTGTGTAAGTCAGTCAAGCACATCAACACAGCGTCACTCTAAAATTCCTGTTCCAGAAGGAAATACGTCAACGTACGGTATCAAACTGAATCGCAGCTAAGAAGCCATTTCATAGGTCTTTAAAGAAAGAACCGTACCCTTAACCTTCACTCCAATTGGTGGTTGCTTCTCATTTGCATAAAGGTAACCTTTTTACCTTGCATTGTCAGTGGTTGCTTGGCAATCTGTGACTGTAAATTGCCAGATGTTGTTAAAAAAAAGAAACAACAACAACAACAAAAATACACATGTCTGGCTGGTTTGTTGCATCATGTCATTGACAATGGGAAAGCTAAGAGCACTTAATTATCCAATGAGAGTGTAATATTAATTTGGCTACTATGATCGTCCAGGTCTTGTGCATTGTTCTACCTTCTATGAATATGAAATATGAAAACAGGGTTTTGAGTGGTGGAGTCAGATTTTTAGATGCTACTGTATATTGATTGCACTACATAAAACAAAACTGGGAGGAATTCACACGGTGCACAAGCTCTGTTTTGGAAGAACTGTTCACTGGAAATGTTTGGAGCTGCCGGTGTTTCAGTGTTGCAGCTGGGCCTCATGGAGATCTCTACTGAGCAAACTCTGGGCCTGCAGGACGTGTTTTTCCCCATGACAGATTCCTTTTTTTTTGGGTGTTTGGGCAGCTTGGCTGGGAAAAATCCACCTCGCTAAAGGGCAGAGGTGTTTGCACTGCCATGGACGCTGTTTAAATTCGAAAGAGGACATTCCGACTCGGCTCATGTGATTCACGTCGGTTTACTTCAGGTCATTCCGAGAACCCGGTCAGGAGAAAAACAAGTCCTCTTCCCCACATCTCTAGCTCTTAATATACACCAAGCTAAGTCATTGTTTCAGTGTAACTTATCGATGAACTGTGTTGTGGCAGATCGGCCATATTTGCTATTATTTGAGTCTATATAGTTTATATAATCAGGAAAGATTATTCATCACAAACTTCCCTAATCGCTTCCTTTTTTCTTCGTCTTGGCATTCGGCTGATGAATTGCCTTTGGTTTCCTTTGTGGAGAGGACGTGCTGTTGCAGGCATATTTGGCTCTGCATCCAGAAGCAAACTTGCGAAACAGAACAATGAGAATTCAGACTGTGGAGCCATAACAAGCTTAGCATTACATTCGTTCATCATGGCTCATTACTTTCTCAAGGCCTAGTATTACCTCCGTTTAATAATCTAGCTGGAATACAGTAAACAGCCTCCTTTGGTTTCCTCTTTCTCTTTCACGCAGCCTGTCTTTTTCGTCCATTGTTGGTTATGGGTTGATGTCATTGTAATTGTTTGGGACGGCTTGCCAAAGATGAGCTTAGTGCTAGTGGCATGCAACTGCTGCCACATTTATCATAAGCAGAGTTTAAAAGAAGCGTTTGCGTCACGAGCAGCCGTTCTCTGTCTCGGCCTCCTATCACGGGCCAGACAGCTGGCCTCTTTCATACGCTGCGACACGCAGGCATGCAGCACACACCACCTGAGCTGATGTGTCTAGTAAGGAAGGTGGGCTGCTCTTGTAGGAAAACAATCAATGACACTGGGGTGTGATGTGGCCCAACATGAAGCACAATTACTGGCCTAGAATTGAATATTTTCCTATTACAGCATCATACTTTTTATCCATTTATAGTTCCATTTAATGTTGTGGAAGATCTGCGAAACAAGTTAGTTCGTGTTATCACTTACTTAATGGTTGCTATTTAATGTTTTGTGAGTGTGTGTATATTAAGTGGTCTGCATTAGGCATAAGAAAAGCCTCTAATCGTTTTCTCGTGCCCCGAATTTCCTGTGTTCAAAGGCCTCCAGTGAAAGAAATGCAGCATTAGGTCAAATCCACATTAAGCCTCCTCCCTGTTAAGTGGCACTGTTGTTTACCAAGTAAGACCTGAACACATTCCTCGTGCCACATTCTTCCGTGGCCAAAGGATGAAGGTAAAGGAAAGCTTTTATGAAATATCACGGTTTGGGAATGACTCTGAAGAAGTGCCGAGCCAATGTGGTTTATATATATATACATATATATATATAGTATGTAGCCTTCTGATGAGGGAAAAACATCAAACCGTCCAAAATTCCTCAAGTTTCTGTCCATAAATTCCTCCGTTTTCAGCATGAACATCTTTCAGACAGTTTTAAAATAGTCTCGGTCTCACCTTAGGAAGAAAAACGAATCCCTGTCTCAGTGATCACTACATTACTTTTCCCATCCATGTCCATATGGAGGTTCTCCCAAGATCTCTGGTCGCTCTTATGATCATACTTATTTAACGTCGAAGGCAGAATATGATCTGAGTCTTGAAATTGAGGTCAAATAAAGATTCAGGCGATGACGCCAAAAAAAAAAAGAAAGAAAAAAAGAAATCAGCACGTCGGGCGCCGTTTAAAGAAAAGCCATCAAGTGCTTACATGGTGAAAGTGAAACCCCTCAGTTAAAGACAAACACTTCTCAAACTTATTTAAGGAAGCTGATTAGGACTCTTTCTATTTTGGTTACATGAGGCTCCGAGGTAAAGCGAAACCTGGTGATAGACACACATGTGCACTCGTACACACACAAGCTAGAAGTATTTAAAAGAAAATAAACAAATTCAGGCTCTGAATTCCAGAGTGGGCTGATGTACCTTGTGGTCTGTCAGTGGTTACAAAGAGCTTCTGTGTGTGTGTGTGTGTATGTGTGTGTGTGTGAGGGTGTGGAGTAGGGGTCTAGTGAACATTCCACTGGACATAAGAAGGCCTCACTCTCTCTTTTGCCCCCTCCCTCCCTCCCTTTCTCTCTCTTTTTCTCCATGAGCTTGGTCTAAAGCCTGTTTTCCTAAGCTACTTTAGAATGTTTGTGCAACCAACCGTTGACCACTTCATTAAAATTACTGTTTGATGCAGAGGCTAAGTCCAGCAGCGCGTCGGCTCAAACTGGTTTGAGAAGAGAGGCAACGTTTTTCTGCATGAAGTAAACAAAGTGCTTGTAAAAAAGTCACAGGTTAGAGCTACGGAGCAAACAGACTAGTTTAGGCCAGCTTGGGCCAGTTTAACCTTTAGGGTCCATTCAGGTTAAAATGGCCCATTTAGAGTTTTTCTTTTCAAGACGAAACATTATGGGCTTCATAAGTACATGAAAATAATTTTGAAAAAACATATTTATATTGATAAAGTATATTTATATTTGTACAGTTGAGTGCAAAATCCCACATGGTTTCTGGGTGAAAAAAAAATTAAAATGTCCATTTATTATACAGATATTAGTATTATTATTAGTAGTATTAGCAGTGAAATAATAATATTTGTAAAAAAAAAAAAAAAGAAGAAAAAGAAAGAAAGAAAGAAAAACAAAAAACACCCAGAAGAAAGCAAGGGGGATACAAACTTTTGAACTCGCATATAATAATAATAATAATAATAATAATAATAATAATAATAATAAAAGTAATAATAATAATAACAATAATAATAATAATAATAATAATAAAAGTAATAATAATAACAATAATAATAATAATAATAATAATTAGTAGTAGCAGTAGTATCTATCTATCTATCTATCTATCTATCTATCTATCTATCTATCTATCTATCTATCTATCTATTTCTACAAGAATTTAAATTTGCTGTTATAGAAAATTCTGACCAATCAGAAGCAGGAATTCACTGAGGTATAATCATGAATAACGGGTATGCAGTGCAGCAGTAATTCAAGATTCAGGACGCTGTATTCAGAAACATGTATATCGATATGTGTTGTTTATATTGCTAATAGTCGAGACACTTAGAGACGCTCTGGCTCGATGCGATGTCCATTCAGGACAGTTTATACACACATCCTAGTTGTAGAGTACTGTATGTGTGTTAACTTTCAGGCACCAGACTGTAAAAAAAATAAAAGTGGGCCTCCACTTCCTCAGCCAAGTTCTGCATAAAAGATCGAGATGGAATAAGGAGCGGAACGGAAACGGGGTAGTCTCCGTTAGTCAGCGGGCATTACCTGGCAAAAGTAACAAGTAGCTGTGAGTACATACAGCTAGTGCGTTGGAGCCGGTGTGTTTTGCGCACGAGGCGAAGAATTGGCTAGGTGTGTTAGAAAAGTGTGTGTATGTGAATGAGGGGGTGTGTGGGTTGGGGTGCTGGAGAGAAATTGCACATTATCGTGTGTACATGCGTGTGTGTGTCAGAGAGAGAGAGAGAAAGAGAGAGAGAGAGAGAGTTGCTTCCGCCTTGTGTTTGGGTTTGCTGCACCCTGGCCCTTGACCTTTAACCCCTAAGCTTTCACCCTTAACACACACTCTGTCAGTTCGCACACCTGCAGCATAACACCATACTCAGAGGAGCATAAGTTGATGAGTTACAGTCACCACCCCGAAACTTAGATCATTCTGGGAGCATTCACATTCATACAAGTCCCGGTAAGTTGTTACCATGGAAACAACATCCTATCATATCATATAAACCTGCAATTTTGTCTCGCACCTTCCGACCAATCAGGATCAAGCTTAAACCGCGTTGTGGTATAAAGAGAGTTGAAGTAAAGTCTCATTCGCTGAGATTCGCAATTCCTACACAGGAATGGGAAATGCCCATGGCAGCCATTTTGTCTCCTCATTCCAATTTGAACATGAATGTATAGGATTCATGTTTTGTTTTTGTTTGTTTTTTATCGCTACCTTCGGTAACCGCTCATAGCTTGAATGCTTGTATTGGGTTACCATTGTAAATTTAGAAATGACTAAGTGTATGGCAGCTCATAGGATGAAATTCTTAGCATTATGGGAATGTTTTTGTTGTTTAGTCCATCCAATAAATCATTGGCTAGGGCTCGTATGGGACTCCTTCCTGGAGGAGCCTTCGTAGGGAGTAGGGCATAGTCACGATCACTTCAGAATGAACTGCAGCCATTTAGCATAAGCTAATCTAGGGTTCAAGGTTCCATGTGCAACCAGTTCTCATCTGGTTCTTTCCTGATCCTGCTTGTAGCTTTATTAATTCACTTTATGCCATTGCTGTCTATGTACATAATGTGTTTTCTACGAACGATCAATCATAACTAAGCACCACTTTGCTATATCTCAGTTTTCTTACATTACCCTCCTTCCCTAGAGCTTATCTTTTCTAGACGTAATGATGGATTGACTCGTGTTAGCGCTTGTACACGTCAGTTTTGACCCTTTCAGCCTGTAATGATGTCAAGGCGCATAGAGATACTCAGTGACTACGTACAGCTCCGTCTGTCTCCACAACCTTTCTAATATATGAGCTACTCCATCGCTATCGTTCTAAAACCCCTACTTCGGTGTTACAGCGGGAATCCCATGAATCACCAATCTCAGATATACAGTGTAGAGTGAAATGAAAAAAAAGAGTTTTTTAAATACGATTTGTCATGTTCATTAGAGAAACTGAGCCGAGCACATAAAGTCAGAAAAACACTCTTTTAATGGATACCTGGAATTGCGCGTGAGGATGATCTGACCTGAGATCAGTTCGGGATATTCTTCCATTCAGGATGACTGGTGTGATTTGGTGTGATTTCATTCTGAATCAGCACAAACAGTAAACTAAAGACTAAAAGCCACTCTCTGTTTTGACTTTCCGCTGTAGAGCTTAATACCTGCAACAAACAGTCTGTGGTCTTGGTAACGTATGCTGTAATGGTTTACGCCGGCAAATATGATGATGATGATCTCACTCTCGGTGAGGGGAGCCTGTTTACCTCTTTCGTTTTTTTTCCCCTTCCACTCCCTCTCTCTCTCTCTCTCTCTCTCTCTCTCTCTCTCTCTCTCTCCATTCACTTTTATTTCTTTTCATGCAATCTAAAGTGACATCGTGGTGCTGAAAAGCAGGCTTTCTAGCACATACAGAGGAGATGATTTGGGCCACTGACTCATTTTCTGATCTAATTTTTTTCTAACACGTAGAGAAAAAACTCTTCTGTGTGTGTTTGCGTCACCGTGAGGTAGAAAGTGTACACGGGAGTCTGTGTGGAGAGATTCAGGTACACTGGGTTCAAATATTTCACCAGGACTTCAATGGGGAATGCTACACATAATCTATAAACAATAAACGAGTGTAATTCTTGATATGGTGAGGTTTTCTGTGAGGAGATTTTTTTTTAACGGAAGGAGTCTCCAGTGTCAGTGCTTCGTAAAAGTCGCAAGTGCAACAAGTGCAAGTGATAACAGGAACTGTCTTGTTTTTTTAGGATGGAAAATGTAACTATAAATCAATACAAAGTATGAAGTAACTATAAACGGACAAAAAATATTTGTTGGAAATTTGCTGTGGTACAAGATGAATAAAGCACTTCCGGTAATATGTGTGTGTATGTGTGTGTTCCGGGAGGTGAGTGGGAAAAAAACACATGGATTGTGACAGGACATGATGTTTTTTTTGCCCTGTGCGTCACTAACATTGGCACCTTGACTCTTTCGCATTCCACACCACAGAGGAATCCTCGCCATCCTGAAACTCCGCTTTGTTTCATCGCATACACACATGCGCTGTACACCCTCATGGCAGACTGACCTCAAACCTAACCCTCACCTTCACGCCAGATATTCATCATATCTCACACACTGGTCGTGTCTAGTATCAGGAGCAGGCACAAACAACCTGAAGGCAGAGAGCGGTCATTTCCTACCGAGCATTAAATATGAATAATAGCGCAGCTTAACTCAACAATAACAATGTCAGAGGCTGAATAATAGGTTTAACTGTCCTGAATGTTAGTGCTAGCTAATGGAATATCATGAGTTGCTGTTTTGACTCTGGTGATAATTATTTCCAGCATGTTCCGAAGTGTTTTATTCATTTCATTCCATAGCAATTCGCCAAAGATTACCTTTTTTAAATTAATTATTCATAACTTTTTATTATTGATAACAGTCTACTTTTTTATCCATTTATAGTTACATTTACTAGTTAGTTCCTGTACTAGTGACAGTTATTGCAGCTATAAACAGCCGTTTATTCAATCTATTTTTCTCTCTTTTGAAGGTAAACACAGTATTACTGTAAAACCTGGGAAGATTTTTCCCATGGTGGGGCAGTCGTGGCCTAATGGTCTGAGAGTCGGACTTGTAATCCGAAGGTGAACCTGAAGGTCGTGGGTTCGAGTCTNCTGTGTGTGTGTTCACTACTGTGTGTGTGCACTTGGATGGGTTAAATGCAGAGCACAAATTCCGAGTATGGGTCAGCTTTAACTCAGACTGTTACAATGTGCTTACACTGGAGACTCCTTCCAAAAAGGCTCACCTCACCATATCAATTATCACACTTTTTTATGTTTATGTGGCTCGTCTGCCATGAAAGTCCTTGTGTAAGTTGTTCCCATAGAAAGCGCATTAATATAAACTGTAATCAACGAACAACAAAGCAATAATTATTTACTGCCCTATTGAAATTGGACACAGCCAGCCATAACACACTGATGAATCTGAACTGCGCCCTAATGTTCCCAAACAAAATCATGGAGCGAAGCGTGGCGTACTGTTCGCAAACAAAAAAAGTAGGGTACAAAATGTGCCGAGCCTCAGGACGTTAAACTGCGTTTGGCTCAAGTCTATAAAACATTCAGCTCCGGTAGAAATGAAGTGTTTGGGCCTTCAGATCGCCAGGTGATGCTTAGAAAACATCAATATTTATCCTGCCAGAGCTTTGAGGAAGCTAGAGGAGAAATTCTTTATTTCTCAAATATACCCTTTGACGAGCACACACACACACACACACACACACACACACACACACACACACACACACACACAACACCATCCATGCAAACATGCAAGTCCTGCACACACAGATCGGCTACGAGCAAAACGGCCTCCACACGGCTTCCAAAGTAAAGTTTGCATTCCGCGGACGGTTCGGCATATCTGGCACCGTGTGTGTGTGTCTGTGTGTGTGTGTGCGTGTGTGTGTGAGTTGTGCAAGTTTCACTTGCCACCGCTGGGATGGTGAATATTAGCAAAGGAATGTGTGTCTGTAACACAGTTGTGGCCTTTTTGCTCACCGGCTATTTCCTCTCCCTCAGGAAAAGGTAAATACAGGAGTTTATTTCTCGTGGGCCTCGTTGCTGAGACCTAAAAATACGGCTGTCAGAACACTGCTGGACATCTGGCATGGTGCTTGATTCCACGCACACACACACACACACACACACACACACACACACACACACACACACACACACACACACACAAGCACACAGAGCTCCAGCCCTTTCATGCAGAGAATCAAATCACCTCATGAAAGTCTAAATGATTATATATGTAAAATCTAATAGAAACATGAAGAGGACATGGTCAGAGGATGCAACGTCAAACTTGCTAGAACATTTGATTATTTTCAAAAATTATTTGCAGAATTCATTTTCTTACATTTTCTTACAATGGCCCAATAACTGACGGATCTGCGCCAAAACTGATTAAGAGAATCAAAGAATATTGTTAAACCTGATACTAATAAGGTTCAGGTCAGGTTGTTATTTGTAATATTTGACCCACAGGCTTGGTTCAGAAGTGGTTCAACTTCAAGTCAATGATACCATATTGTCAAAAATTATGGTTTAAAAATTAAAAAAATTTCAAAAAATGAAGGACCAATCAGCCATCACATTAAAACCCCTGACAGGTGAAGTGAATAACATTGATTATCTCATAACAACGGCACCTGTCAAGGAACAGTCAGTTCCCAAAGCTGATGTGTTGTAAGCACGAAAAATGGGCAAGTGTAACGATCTGAGCGACTTTGATTTGAGGGCCGGATTGTGATGGCTAGATGACTTGGTCAGAGCATCTCCAAAACAGCAGGTCTTGTGGGGTGTTCCTGATATGCAGTGGTTAGTACCCAGTAAAAGTGGCCGAAGAAAGGACAACCGGTGAACCGGTGACAGGGTCATGGGCACCCAAGGCTCACTGACGCGCATGGCGAGCGAAGGCTAGCCTGTCTGGTCCGATCCCACAGAAGAGCTACTGTAGCACAAATTGCTGAAAAAAGTTAATGCTGGTTATGATAGAAAGGTGTCAGAACACACAGTGCATCGCAGTTTGCTGTGTATAGGGCTGTGTATGACCTACACGATATT
>JAKKZN010006302.1:0-11312 GCA_033441825.1 Pangasius elongatus | reverse complement strand
CCTGGTTACAATCCACCAGTGCGAAGTGTGAATACTTGTAATATTTTCCCTGGTCTTAAGATTTTGTTCAGAAGTGTATAAGAGCATGACCTAGTTTGCAAAATGGCATCTGAAAAAAACCCACAAATGTTCTGGAACAAAATCTTTTGGACTTATGAGACCAAGCCAGAGATGTTTGAGCATCATGCACAACACCATGTTTGGCGACACCAAACACAGCGTATCACCACAAACACCTCATATCAACTGTGAAGCATGGTGGTGGAGGACCTCGGAAACTGCAGTCATTGAGTCAACGATGAACTTCACTTTATTCCAGATATTCTTGAGACAAATGTGAGGCCATCTGTCCAGCAGCTTAAGCTGGGCCATAATTGGGTCATGCAATAGGACAATGATCCCAAACACACCAGCAAATCAACATCTCAATGGCTAAAGAAGAAAAAAATCAAGATGTTGAAATGGCCGAGTCAAAGCCCAGACCTCAAACCCATTGAGATGATGGCGGGATCTTAAGAAAGTTGTGCATAAACGAAAGCCCTCAAACATCAATGAACTGCAATGTTGTAAAGAAGAGCGGGCCAAAATTTCATGAAAAAAATGTGAGAGACTGATACAGAAAATATTTGTTTGAAGCTATTGCTGCTAAAGGTGGTTCTATATGTTACTGAATTATAGGGTGTACTTATTTTTCCCACATGGTTTCTGAATGTTGGTTTACTTTTGGGGGAAAAATGTCACCTGAGGTTACTTGTTTGTTTACAGAAGTAGCTGAGGACCACGCTGTTGTTATGTAGGCCATGATAAATAAAAGAATAGAACTGAAGGAGGGTGTCCTTTCTTTTTTCCATTACGGCAATATCAAGTTCCATTGCTTTACTTAATACTTAAATTAAGTAATACTTAAGCATTCTGTGTATGCAAACACAAGTATGTTCATAGAATACTCAAAAAGTAGCTCTAAATTTGAAATAATGTTAAAGGCTGTACAGCTAAGATAGTCATTGAAGTGTACACTGAGAATCTGAAACAGTTGTACATAAGCAACCATCATACAAGGGTCCAAATCTATAGCTGCACTTAAAACACAGGCAGACGCCGGGCCTCATAAGCAAGTCCATATGTACTATATGGACAAATAGTGCAATTGTGCAACCAGTAAATTCAAAGTTAAAACCTATCCACTGTCCACTGATGGAGTCCTGAGTACGAAGCTGCTTGTGGCAACTGCAGTTCCAAAGCCATTCCAGCAATCGCAGTCCCAAGACATTACAGTACAGCTCCCCATATGTGATCCCCAAGCCATCTCCACAGACCCCAGGTGGCACCATCCCCAGCAAACCAAACAGTTCTTCAGGCCGTACATATGGGGCCCCAGCAGTAGCAGCAAGTGAACTCAACCGATAAGAACTCCAACCAGAAGTAGGGCATCAAGATGGGTCAGGCAGCGAGGAGGAGCAGAATGGGTATCAGGATGGGTCAGGCAGGTCCGGAGAGCAGAAGGGGTATCAGGATGGGTCAGGCAGCGAGGAGGAGCAGAAGGGGTATCAGGATGGGTCAGGCAGGTCCGGAGAGCAGAAGGGGCATCAGGATGGGTCAGGCAGGTCCGGAGAGCAGAAGGGACATCAGGATGGGTCAGGCAGCGAGGAGGAGCAGAAGGGGTCAGGATCACTGGCATCCCAGAAGTAGCATGTGTAGCTCGACAAAAAGTGAGGGAGAGAGAGAGATGGAGAGAGAGGAAGAGAATGTTAGATAAGCTTTTGTCCTCTAATGGTTAAGCACAATGTACTTTGCGTGCAGAGAGCAAGCAGGGACTCCGGCAAGACTAGCTATGACAGCATAACTAAAAGGGAGAGCCAGAAGCTAACACAGACATGAGGGCTCCTGGGACATAAAGCTCCAGCCACTCCACCATCGACAAACCTGAGTGAACGCAGTAGAACACAGACAGAACTTTACAAAGATATGGGGTAGACTGGGGTAATAACAGATCAAGACGCATGTACAAATAATAGTTAGGGGAATTGTTCAAAACAGATTCAAAACTGAGGAAAAAACAAAAGCAAACAGAAAGACATCAAGATGCACACTTGTGTGTCTTTGAGAAGAATATACAGTACAGCATAGCTAATATTATTCCTGGTCTTACTTACCAGAATGTTCAGCAGGTCTTATTGCTTGGCTATGAAATAGATTTTAGCAGCAGGTCTGATGGTGTAAAATGTCACTTGAATTGGCTCAGACACTTTTAAGAGGGTTTGTAGCCACCTACTATTTTAAGTGGGACACCAGGAATTGTAATTCAGTTTAAATCCAATCTTGGTAAAGTTCACTGTAGCCAAGACCTACTTAGGGAACTTTTGTGCTTTTTAGCAGAACTGGTAGAGATCAGTGTCAAACAAAGCCCCCTGATTAGGGAATGGTAGTGGCCCTCACATCTATATGGCCATCTCAGAGGATTATGAGGACAGAGAAAAGGTGGCCATTACTTAATCTCTGACAGGGGTTATGAAAGAATGCCTGAATATACCACCTTCACAGAGAGAAAAATAGAGGGGCAGGGGGACATGTTGAAAAAAGGACTATATTTTAGGGTTTAATGAAGTACTGAACTAATCTCAAATGAAAAGCAGACTACAAAAGAGGCAAAATGGAGGGCAGAGAGTCTTCTGAACCTTTTTGTTCTGTTCAACTTAAAATGACCCATTTAACATTGGAAGAAAAAAAAAATTCCAACATGACATTTTAGATTTTCATCAATTTTAATGAAACATAAAGAAAAAGTATGTAAATTGAGTTTATATCACAACAATCATGCTGCGGTCATTTTGACCTGAAAGTGAATCTTGGGAAATTTTTCTTTTTTTTTTTTTTTTTAATTCAGGTTATTCACATTCACTTTATCTTCCTTCATCACACCTGAGAAACGGAGGAATTCCAACATTGTGAAGAGATTTTGTCTGTTTACCTATACATTGTATATATTGTTATATTAGAGCTGTCATTCCATATTCATAGTAAGTTACAGATTTGGACATGTTCCTGTTTGAAACAACCAACAGAAGAACATTTCATAACATCTGTTGTGCTTTATGAGCAACAGACACCACCCCTGATCAAGGGTTTGGTACTGGAGCCTTTACTGTGCATTGGATGTAAAGCTGGCTATATCTATACCTTAGCATTTCAACCAACTCAGGCTCTTTCCTGACATCTAGCCTTCATCTTGCAGGTGGTGAGCCCATTAGATAGCTCCACCTGATAGGTGACTGGGTTACACGGTTGCTTACCTGGCTGCACGTACCTGGCTACAGATGGGGTCCTGGTAACTCTAATCTGCGCAGGGTACTATATAACCGTTTGTTGTCTGATATCTCGCCTTAGACCTGTTCACCAAGGCTGGTCCAACCAGGAACATCAAGTTCCTGATGAGATAGCCACTGGAGCTGTATCAGGTACATCCCACTGGATGGAGACTCTGAGGCAGACCCAGGACCTGCTGGAGAGATTATAACTCACAGTTAGCTTGGGAATGTCTGGGAATCTGTAAGTGGGGAAAGAGAAGGCTGAACTGACCTCCTCAGGAAAAGTGGAAGGGAAATGAATGAATGAAGGAATGAATGAAGGAATGAATGAATGAATGAATGAATGAATGAATGAATGAATGAATGAATGAGTTGTGCTGTGCAGATAAATCTGATGGCTGCAACTGGCAAGTCAATACACATTCAATTCCTATGGTTAAATATTCACGATTTGCTGAATGAAATGTCTTCAGAAGATGTAATTATCTGGTGGAATTATCATAGTCTGACAGATGCATCATGAAAATAAAAACGTAATAGTGCACGTTAATGTGACTATCACAGAGTGAAAGATTTAGCCTTACATTAGCTATGAAAAGGGAAAGCCAATCCGACAGCTGAAGTGTTGCTAACATGATGAGCATTTATCTAAGAAAGCAAAGAATATAGAGCTGTCAAAACGGTATTTCTATGTTTTTCATTCCTTTATAGTAGTCTCAATAGCTGCAACGTTTCTAAATATTTCTGCTTCAGCTAAAATGGTTGGCTTTTGGCTTTTTTTTGGCTAACTTTTTTTTTGGCTAACCTGTGTGCTTTTCTTTACCTCACATAAACTTAAAGCTAGTTAGTCCTAGCTAGCAGGTATCAAGCTATTGATGGTTTCTTCACTCTCTAGCTACTGTACGTATGAGTTGATTTTCTATAAAATGTATTTTCAATTGAAGCCTAATGTTTATCTTTGTAAGCTTTTAGCCAACATCTTTTCTTGATGGTACAGTCTCTACTCTCACTTTGCAGAGCGAGTCGTACAGCCAAGGCAACAATGGATCACAGCAGCAGCAGCATCCCCCAGATCCTAGTGCCTTTGCTGTCGTGTTACATTGCAATCATGGAGAGGCAATGCCTCGGTTTATTTATATATATATATATATATATATATATATATATATATATATATATATACACAGTATATTGTCTATGTGTGTAGTTGCCCCTCCTTATCATTATTTGTCCCTCATATATATAGCACCTTGTTTTCCATAGTCCTTTGTATGGTTTTGTTAGTTCTCGTGTACTCTGTGTACTTTCTTTGGAGTACTTTTGCTTTATTATAGATTCTTCTGCCCTCACCTTTGCTTCCTGTTTCACTTCCTCAGTTTTGCCTATGTATAATGAATGTGGGTCACGCTTACACCCAACCTCTCCGTCTGTCTTTTCTCATGACTCCTGGTTTGTGTTACAGTGATCACTTCACAATGGAACACCTTTTTTTTGGAGTTTGGAGTTCTCTTCTTGCTCTGAAACAAAAATAAGTGGAAACGTAGCACCATTAAAGGCAAACAATACAAGATCAATAGAATAGCTAATATACTTTAAATACTATACAAGCATCCTGAAAGTATAGCATTTAGCAGGCTTGTGGGTGGAAATTTGCACATGAGAAGAGATGTGACAGTGAAGCACAGGGTTAGGGTTAGATCCCCATGGCGTTTCCGCTACAGTGATGCATTCAACAACGAGTCACAAAGTAATCAGCCACAAACAATACAGGCATCTGATAAGTCTTCAACTGGGGAAGGTTGTTGATTATAGAAAATTAAATTCAACATTATCTTTTTTTTTTTTTATCCGGTTTGGACCGCTCATTACGCTCCAGTGTGCATGCTGATATTAATAAAATTGTAAAAATTTAATATGTATATTTTATACAAAGTCATCCCTGAAAGCTGTCAAGCCTGGAGCAGTGAACAGCAGGTCACAGACTAATGATATTTAGCTGAGAAGAGTCACCTCTGAAAAGCCAAACCAGTGTCTATCTGTGCATTAACTCAGTTTCTCAGCTTGTCAGCATTTCTAAATTTTTCTGCTATTTGGGGGTATCCTCAGTGTTTAACCTCTCCTTATTATGTCTCTGGTTCAACTCTGCAGCAGTGGCATTATTAACAGCCAGTAGAGGCATCTTATTCCTAAGGTTGTGTCATGATAGCATATAGGCCCTGATTCACTAAATAAGGAGGTGTAATCTTGTGTGCAGTGGGCGTGTCGGGGGTGCAATCATAAAATTGTATGTATATATATATATTAGTATTACTAAATTAATCTGCTTTCATAGGCGCTGCTCTATATTTTGCACGTTCATTAAGTAAATGTACAAATTTACAATATGCAAAATGGAAAAAAAAACCACACAATTCTGCTCTTATTCTTCACTCCTGTAGCTACATACATTTTATATTTAGTTTCACTAAAATTACTGAATTATATATTAATTAAATATTATGCTTTTAAGGTGAATAAATGAATAATAAGCTGCAGCTTTAAGGAGTTAAACTCACTGTGAGAGATCCGACGCAGAGACAGATCGTGACCAGGTACAGGCACAGTGCCCACAGTCTCGCCGGTGAAAAGGGCGAGGCAGAGGAACAGCTGGCTGCCCCGGGAACAGGGAGTGTGTGCTCTTTGCCTGACAGCAGAGGTCAAAACTGACATCCTGCGCTACCATGAGAAATTAGAAAAATACACAGGAAATTTTCAGCCCCGATCTTTAATCACTAATCCTGCCCTTCAGCAATATGACTTTGAAAAATGTGAAAAATGACAAATCTTCCTTTTGGGTATTATTCATTCTGCACCATATACATAACAACACACCGCTGCCCAGAGACAGAGACGCCAACCCATGCCTACAAAATCCCTGACGTCCTGCAGCGCAACATTTATCCTCCGTTCCCGTTCCCATAATCACTTCTGGTATCGCTGTTAAAAATTTCCCCTTAAGTACAACATATAGCTAGCATGCATTGATATAATGTCAATGTTACTACACTAAATTAAGCTCATAACTGTCCATTTTTCTATTTAATGAGTTAAATAACATAAACCTGCCTTTATTTACCTATTGACTTTTTGTCAGACGTACAGTGGAGATTTTGCCCTTAATTTAAAAACGTAGATCCATGAATGATTTTTTTTTTTAGTGTATTATTATCATCACTGCTTTTTATTATTGATATAATTGATATTTCTGCTTCTATTGCTGTTTCTTTTTTATTACTATGAAAAACATTATCGTTAATATTAGTGTTATTGATATTTTCTTTTGTGTTTGTTGTGTACAATTAAGCCATTTTGAATTAAATTGAATTGAATCGCAGTAGTCTGTAATAGAATAATTTGGGTAAGACTGATCAAATTTAGAAGAAGATATCCGAGGTCAAAATCACAGTAAACAAAAATCAAGCCTCTTATAAGCAAATAATCATATTGGTAAGCAAATTAAAGTCAAAATGTCAGACTTTGGTTCAGCAGGTCCAAAGAACTCAGTATGAAAATGATCAGCTTTGACTTTAAACTACTTTTTGACCTACAAGAGGACAGGGACGACATCTTACTTGACAATTATAGTCATTCATTTTTAACAAAAAAAAAGAAAAAAAAAAGGTAAAGTGTGCACTCACGATGAAAAGGATGAGAGAGAAGAGGAGGGAACAGTAAGGGGTGGTGAGAAGATGAAGAAGAACAAGGTGGCAGTCTGTTGACCGTGAGTGTGGTATGTCGGATATATCGAGGTTGTCGTTTTAAGGTCACAGCTCCTCACGTGACGTGATAGTGGGATCCAGAGATAACAGTTCCCGAGCACTGTAGGGAGTCTGCCTCCACAAACCAGCGTAAAGATGCTATCACAAACACACAAACTGTTCTTATCAAGAGTGCATTCTTCTAGCTTCTTTAACAAAGCTGGAGATTTTGCTGCTTTATAATGAAATATCTAAAAACTAGGTTACAACTTCACACTGAATCTGCAAAAACTGAGTTGCTACATACTGTACGTATTCCTGGAGATGTCATTTCACTGGTGAACCCTCTGTTCAGTGCACAAAACGTGGTGTACATCCGGGCAACCAGCTATCATTCTTTGTCCTTGTTGCTAATCTAACTCTGTCGTGTAGATTTCTCCTTTACGATATCAAGAAGATCCGCCCAGTTCTCTTCACAGAGGGCAGTCGGGTGCTTGCTCAGTCCCACTGGACCACTGCAGCTCACTGCTGGCAGGTCTTCCGTGCATAAAATCCATAAAATCCCTGGAACTGATCGAGAACGCAGCTGCACAGCTTGTTTTCAATCTCCCCAAGTTTCCCCGCATCACCCTATCATCCACCATCCCTCAAAACCCACGGGAGACAAGCATCAATACTCTTCTCTCTGGCACCCAGGTGGTTGGACAAACTTCCCTCGGCTGTCTTAAAATGACTACTGAAGACTCCTTATTAAGCACTAAACTCTAGGTGTACCCTGAATTTAAGAGGAAATTTCACTCCTTTATTTTAATCTGTTCTTTATGAGCAGAGTGTCTAGACTCCAGCAGACAGTTTTAGGTCTTTCAAGAGAAAAATAGCATACACAATCTTCAGCTCATTTTCTCTAAGGGGAATGAAAGAAGCTAATTTCGCCTGCTTTTTCCATTTTTTCCACTCGACTCTTTCTTGTCTCTTAATCTCAGGGGTTCCTGATTGCAGTCAAAGTGCCGTTCTCTATGTTCTCACGGCCCAGACGAGATGATGAGCTTTTTTTTGGGGGGTTTCCACTTGCAAATTCCTAACAATTAGGACAACCAAGCATGGCTGGTATAAATAGGCTTGCACGGATGAGACTCTTATCTTAAAAAAATACATCAATACATGGTTTAATTTTCGACATCCACATCAGCGGTGCTTTACCCTGCGTTACATTCATAATGTAACCTGACCCATTCATCATTCACAGAATACGTCTTTGTCTGGAGCTTGCATGCAGTTCTACCTGAAAAAGGCAGAGGCAGCTAATTTCAGCAGAAAAGCACTTCCCTAATCCATTTGCCTGAACAGAGGTTATTCAGTCAATTTTATTATTATTATTAGTAGTAGTAGTAGTAGTAGTAGTGATCGTTTGTTCTGCAATTTAATTCATTCCTCATCATACCCCTGATTATTTTGGATTTTTGTGGAATCAAGCAAAACACATAAAATGTGAGGCTGAGGCTGATTTCTTTCCAGTCCAGACTGTAGACTCACGCAGCCTGTCGTGCTCACTGATTACAGAGAGCGAAACACCCCGTAGATTCCTCCATGTTTTTGTCTTGCATACAGCAGGGATTATTTAATCTATCACCATTTTCTTTTTCCCACAAAATCCATTTGGAGGAGAAACTAAAAGATGATAGACAAAGGACACATTGTCCAATCAAAGTACAAAGTACACAGAAGGACAGATGACAGAGACGTAATATTAATTAATATATAAGTTAATATAAATAATTGTCTGACAAATCTTGATTTCTGCTGCTGTATGCAGTTGGTAGGTTATAATTTTGTGTGTGAGTAGACGAATGACTCCATGGACCCAACCTGCTTTGTGTCAACAGTTCAGGCTGGTGGAGGTGGTGTAATGCTGTGAGGAACGATTTCATGGCACACTTTGGGACTCTTAATACCAATCTTCTGAATGCCACAGCCTATCTGAGTATTGTTGCTGACCATACATGTTGAACTAGCATCCAAAAACTACCCCAGTGTTAGTATGATGTGGCCAATAGTGGACAGTGAGTTTTTTTTTTTTAAACTAGAACACAAAATAATGGTTAATTGGACCAATTCAAACTGAAGAATTGAGCCTGTGTAACCAGCTTAATACTTTTAACATCTGATTTCCCTAAACAGAGTTACAGCGTGTAACTGCCCCCTGGTGTTTATTTTTACATTTAAGCTAGTCTCGGGGGCACAGACTCATTTTAGCTCGTGTGTTGAATAAGTTGATGGAGTTCTCATGAAGTTATTTTCAGCTTTTTCCAGCTTAGTTGTTTTTCATTCTTTCTCCACATGATTGCTCAGGTAGAAGCAGCTCGAGTGCTCAAATGGCTGGAACACCATCAGAAAAGGCTGCCATTTCATCTGTCAATCATCCTCTCCATTCAGTTCCTGCCTGTGAGAGAGCCTTGTGTGCATTTATGCCACAATGATTTGCATCATTATTATTCCACTTAGGCTGGTGCTCTGGCTGAGGAACCCACGGTGCAAAAACAGCGATGGATGCACACACACACATAGACACATACACAAACACACAAACGCACAAACACACACAGGTTTCCACTTCTCTCTGATCTCTGCACGCCTCCTTAATAGATTGCTTTTCTGTCACAGTTCAGGGGACAAAAGCATCGAATAATTGTAAACTTGATTAAAACAAGGTTATGCAAATCGGCTACAGAAGCGGGAACACAAGAGCCGTGTAAGCTCACGCAGACTCTTTCGATCACAATTAGCCAGCGAATCAAACACTGATTAGGCAAGAATAACAACAACGGTAACACATACACACGTAAACCCTCTCTCTTCACACACACGGCAACCATAGGCAAACATCTGTTTCCCTGTCTCTCTTTCCATTTTCTGTTTGTCTTTCTCTCTTTCACGTGAGGCTCTATTAATGGCATTGATCTCTCTGCGGGCCCTAATCGGCGTTAGGCCGAAGCGATGTGCTTCCACTCAATAAACAGGAATAACTCCATCGCCCTGTAAATGAAGTTAAATCTCTGGCATGGGAGATACAGTGTGTTACCGAAACAAGAGGCTTAAGTCTGATGGACTCCTAATTGGCACCTAAAGCACTGTACTTTCAGAATACCTCAGTGTATAGACCAGTTTTAGAACAAAAATCGATAACAGATGTCAAACAAATTCACATGCGCATAATTTTGCACAAAAAAAAACTGACACAAAGTGGAGCAGAGTTACAATAGGCGATGTTAAAGCTGACGCTACCTAGCTACACTACAGGACACATGGCAAGTACAATCCCAAACAGCACGTGTAACTGGATGTTTCTGACGGAAAGAAACTGCCTGACAATTCCCCTCTTTTTACAGCAGCCAGTAATCTCCATTTTGTGCAAGCTAAGAAAATTAGTTGCAGCATTTTTCAATAATATTCTGTTGCTCTTTAACTGCTTTTTAATATCTATCAAAAGTTTTGCTAACTATGCTAACTATGCATACGTAGCAAACACAACCTCAACTGTATTTGTTATACTAATTCTGTCTTTCCCAGAGTCTTAACAAATATCTTGCACCATATGCTTTCTCTAGCACAATATCACTCCATATCTGCTTTTCTTTTTAGCTATTTGACTGTCAATGACCACACAGAGCCTCCAGTAGCTGGCTAGTTACCTAGCTAATGTTTTAAAACTACTATCAAAAGATGGTAATGTTGAGAGTTTAACATAGCATGGGTATGTATTAGCTAGATAATAGCATGAAAGCTATGATACGCCCCTACTGCGTACTCTCTCTGAAATGCACAGTTTATGTTTTACTAGACTTTTCTTTATTTTTTTTAATGTGACACGTTTTGCTTTATTTAGGAATCCTAGAAATACTAACAATGGGAGGAAACGAACTAGGCTTGCGGTTCACGTTTATATCCCCGCGCTGTACTCGCACACAGCAGTGTATAACAGTATTAAGTGATAGCATGAGCAAATCATGTGGTTTTGAAGCCTCCTGTATGTTATTACCTTATCAAACTTTCCCTCATGCTGAAAAGATGATGTGCGTCTGTGTTGAATCCGCCTCCAGAATCTTGTCCTCTTCTCAAATTTGTAAGACTCCACATTAAAAATATCATTGGGTGCACTGAGTGAATAATTAGTATACAGCTGTGACACGGTGAGTGAGCAAGCACTTGCAGATATCGAGGCATGTTAATGCGTAGTCTAAGGACGTTGTCTTCTTCTTCTTCTTCTTCTTCT
>JAKKZN010006107.1:0-11870 GCA_033441825.1 Pangasius elongatus | reverse complement strand
AGCAGCTTTAAGATAGAAGTCAGCAGAATTCGTACATAAATTAACAGCAAAAAAAAACAAAAACAATAAAATTAGTTGCTGTAAATAAAAATAAGTTTAAATGAAGAGCAACTATAAAGAACAACGTTTAAAAAACAGAAGCCGCTTTAAAGAAAAATCTCGTTTTATAAAAAAAAGTGACTCATTGTTTAAATAAAAGTAAAGTAAAATATAAAACAGCAGCATTAAAATAAAAAATTAAAGAAGGTGATTGAAATGAAAAACGTTTAAAAGAAGACGACTTTAAATTGTTTAAAAAAGTAAAAAAATAAATTTTTGAAGACGTAGTTTTAAAGTTAAAGCTTAAAGCAGATGTTAAAACCACAGAAGCAGCTTTAACAGCAGCTTTTAAACTTTATAAACGTTTAACAAAAGACTGAGTCGGAAATATCAATAAAATAAAACAAATAAAATAACTAAAAATGTTGCAGATGAGAAGCAGCTTTAAATAAAAGCGTTTGATTCGAAGCAAATAAGCAACAATAATAAAGAAAACGTTTAGATTAAAAATCATTTATTTAATCAGTGTATCACATGGGCTATGACATCATCACGTGTTTTCATTTTACTGTATTATTTTTATTTTTATTATCATTTTAACTCAAAATCAAGAAATTTAGGAAATCTGGCAACCGGGTTTTTATTTTGTTGAACGATTTCAATCTCTCTCAACAACAACAACAACAACAACAATAAAAATAATAATAATAATAATAATAATAATAATAATACATTTATATTACTTGAACTTTGAACTTTAGCTGATTTTCGAGGCTTAGCTCCGGTTCCGTCCCAAACACTATAAGAATACGGTTCTTATAGAACGCAGCTCACTCTAACGTTGGAACACCAGAACCAGAACCAGAACCAGAACCAGAACCAGAACTTGTCCTCACAGAACTTCACAAAAGTAGTTATTTTATTTCCGAGCGTTCGTACGGTGGTACTCGGGGGGTGAAATCGCTAATTAGAATATTAGCTACCAGGTAGTTAGCGTGATATCCGTGCATTACCCATAATGCACTTCAGGTGCTCTAACACTGAGAATCAGGGACGTTATGTATAAATTATCTAGCTTTGTTTTTTAAAATAAATATAATTCACTAATTAGAATATTAGCTACCAGGTTGTTAGCGTGATATCCGTGCATTACCCATAATGCACTTCAGGTGCTCTAACACTGAGAATCAGGGACGTTATGTATAAATTATCTAGCTTTGTTTTTTAAAATAAATATAATTCACTAATTAGAATATTAGCTACCAGGTTGTTAGCTAGCTACCGAATGCACTACAGATATTTCTTTTTTTAGCGAAATCTTCATAACAGAGTGTTATTATGTGTAACCGTAATTATCGGGATGAATTCTAATAGTAGCAACGTAACGTAATTACTGATAAACTGCGTCTTTATTGACTTCCTAGTGCGCAATTCGTATCGTACGTTGATTAGCGGAGAACTTCGTAAAAAAAATAAATTTAAAAAATCATTGTAGCGTTAAAACGTGTCGAGTGTCCTGTCCTCTCAAAGACACAAAGGTCTCTTTGCTATGCTAACAGGTGTGTGTATATGTGTATGTATGTGTGTGTGTATGTGTGTGTGTGTGTGTGTGTGTGTGTGTGTGTGTGTGTGTGTGTGTGTGTGTGAAGCTAAATTTGAGCAGCGGAGTAAAATTAGTGACGTCTAAAAGCAGTGACAGGACGAAGAGATTGATTAGCGAGTCGCTCAGCGTGTTAGCGAACACGCCAAGGTTACGCCGCTACGTATAGCAACACCTCCACTTCCCCCTCTTCGTTTGTTTGTTTGTTTGTTTGTTTGTTTGTTTACAATGTTTGAGTAAATTGCATCAGCGAGATCGAATGTCCAGTTTATATTTACATTTCTATATAAACGACTTTAAGGTAAGTTCTGTAGAGAAGTAAGGGGCGGAGCTTCTCTGAACAGAGTCAAAAGCTTCATTAAAGGACGACACGCCATACTTTTTATCCGTTTATAGTTACATTTAAATGTTTTAATCTAAAGTTCTCTCTGTCGTTATGGCGACTGTAAACAGTCGTTTCCGTCGTTAATAAGACAGAAAAGAAATTATGAAGCTCGAAGACGCCGGAAAACTTAACGTTACACCTTTACCTCTGAAACTGGAGACTCCTTCCATACATGCAGCATAAACATCTCCTTCTGTTTTAGACTGTTACTATAGAAACACTATACTATACTATACTATATACTATAGAAAATCTTCCTTCCTTCCTTCCTTCCTTCCTTCCTTCCTTCCTTTCCTTTCCTTTCTTTTCTTTCTTTCTTTCTTTCTTTCCTTCTTTCCTTCCCGTTAGTGTCTGTGTCTTTCTTTTGTTGTATGACTTCACATTGTTCCTCTCTCTCTCTCTCTCTCTCTCTGCTGAAAGAGAGACAGGATGAACAGGAAGAGAAAATCAATATGTAATTCAGGGAACATGGCCGCCTCAGCGCTGAGGAAACGTTAAGAAGTGACGTTCGTTAAATGGCCGCTCACCGCCGGTGAAAATCAACAAGAACCTCTCGAATTTATTTATTTCACACAACATATTTTAGAGAGAGAGAGAGAGAGAGAGCGAGAGAGAGAGAGAGAGAGACAGAGAGAGAGCAAAAAGACGAGTGTTTCCCTCAGATGTGTAAAATACACCGATTACACTGTTTTCTCTGAAAAGATGAATCTCGTTTTAGCGATTAGCTTTCAACAGTCTGTGTTTTTGTCTTGTAAACACGCTTGTGTGTGTGTGTGTGTGTGTGTGTGTGTGTGGTTTTACCTCAGCAAATAATGCTAGTGCTAGCTCCTAAGCAGGTAGTGCTAGCACGTAAGGTGACCTTTAGATTATGTGGCTAACTCGCTAGCTGGCCTTCCCTTTGCTAGTCAGCTATGTTTAGTTGTGTTCAGGAGCACTGTTGCTAACATGCTAGCTACTAAGACCATTTCTGTTTGTAATTTGTTCTGTGGTTACAGTTACCTAGGTAACGTAATGCAGTGTCACAGATTATATGTTTAGCTTGATAGATCGCTTTAGTTAGCTAATTAGCTATGGCTAGTTGTTTTCAGTAGTGAAAAAAAATCTGTTGCTACTCCACAATCTATGTGTCTAATTTGCTATTTGCTAACTTGCTAGCCGCTAAGATGCTTTGTGATAACTAGCTAATATAATGTGACCTCACAGACTATGTTGCTAACTTGGTAGTTAGCTTTAGTTATTTAGTAAGTGTAGCTGCGTTCAGCGCTGGGAAAGATAGCTGTCGCTAATTCAGCCTGGAGACCACAGTGTTCTTTTAGCTTCACTCTGGACTCATAACTGAACTCAGATGTTTGACCTTTGACCTCCGACCTCGAAACCTCACGCTGCGGCCAGAGGGGCAGGAAAATGATTTCTCCTTGAAGCCCTGACACACACACACACACACACACACATGGTGTACATATATATATATATACACACACAAGCAAACACAGAGATATATACACACACATGCACGCATACACACACACACACACACACACACACACACACACACACATGGTGTGCAGATGGATGTGAGTGTTTTTACTGGTGGTTTCTTGAACTCTGTGATTCATTAAACTCTGCAGGAAACTTCTCTTCCTCCCCTGTCCTTCCTCCTTCTCTCCCTCTGTTCTCCTGCTTCCTTCTTTTTTTCTTTCTTCTTTCTGTCTGTCTGTCTGTCTGTCTCTCTCTCTCTCTCTCATACACTCCCTCATTCTTACACACACATGCAAGCACACACACTCACTCTCCCTCATACACTTCTCTTTCGCTTATTTTCATTTTTCTTAGTTGCATTAAAGATCAGAAGAGTATCTCAAAAAAGTCTGTGTAACTGTCTGTCTGTGTAACTGTCTGTCTGTCTGTGTAACTGTCTGTCTGTGTAACTGTCTGTCTGAACTGTCTGTGTAACTGTCTGTAACTGTCTGTAACTGTCTGTGTAACTGTCTGTCTGTGTAACTGTCTGTAACTGTCTGTGTAACTGTCTGTCTGTGTAACTGTCTGTCTGTCTGTGTAACTGTCTGTGTAACTGTCTGTAGCTGTCTATGTAACCGTCTGTCTGTGTAACTGTCTGTCTGTGTAACTGTCTGTCTGTGTAACTGTCTGTCTGAACTGTCTGTGTAACTGTCTGTCTGTGTAACTGTCTGTGTAACTGTCTGTCTGAACTGTCTGTGTAACTGTCTGTCTGTGTAACTGTCTGTCTGAATTGTCTGTCTGTAACTGTCTGTCTGAACTGTCTGTCTATGTAACTGTCTGTCTGTAGCTGTCTGTGTAACTGTCTGTCTGTGTAACTGTCTGTAGCTGTCTGTGTAACTGTCTGTCTGTGTAACTGTCTGTCTGTGTAACTGTCTGTAGCTGTCTGTGTAACTGTCTGTCTGTGTAACCGTCTGTCTGTGTAACTGTCTGTCTGTGTAACTGTCTGTGTAACTGTCTGTCTGTGTAACTGTCTGTCTGTGTAACTGTCTGTAGCTGTCTGTGTAACCGTCTGTCTGTGTAACCGTCTGTCTGTGTAACCGTCTGTCTGTGTAACTGCCTGTCTGTAACTGTCTGTAACCGTCTGTCTTCTATCTATCTGTCTCTTTGTCCGGCTCTTTATTAGAAAAAGATTTACTGAATCATTGAATCACAAATTGAATTCGATTCTGATTTGATTCGGTTTGTTATGATTCAGCATGTTTACACACGAGTGAAATGCAGACCAGTTAGTTTTAAAATAACAAACAAACAAACAAACAAACAAACAAACAAACAAACAAACAAACAAACATTCCAGAGTTGATTCAGTTCTGTCGCTACCTTTCAGGTGAACAAAACACATGGTACTGATTCATTTTTATATCTCTAATATATATATATATATAGATAGATAGATAGATAGATAGATATACATTATGTGGTGTGTGTGTGTGTGTGTGTATCGGTATGCATGTGAGGCTCTCTCTCCTCCATCAGTGAGAGAGAAAGCCATCGTCAGTATTATTATTACTATTTCCTTTCTTCCTCTTTGCACAGAAAGTGTAATTGAATTCGTAACGTGTGTGAAGATGCATCAGCCGCAGCCGTGCCTTCGGGCCTCCGTGAGAAACAGAGAAAAGAGAAAAACTTTTATTATTATTATTATTATTATTATTATTATTATTATATCTGGGCTTTATGTGTTTCTCGCCCCTCGCATTACAAATGCAATAAGGGTCGGACCTGCGACGGAGCAAATGTTAGCCGTGCGCGCGCGTGTGTGTGTGTGTGTGTGTGTGTGTGTGTGTGTGTGTGTGTGTGAGTGATGAGCGCCGCCACCACCGCGTTTCTCCAGCACGGCCCATCCTTCATCAGCGGTCATGTGACCAGCCTCGCTGGCATTTTCATTGGCCGCTGCATTATTTAAGGCTGACATTTTAGAGCTGAAAGCGCAGACACGTGATTATTACAGGAACGCTCGGGGATTTCCAGCTCACGTGTTTCCAGCTCACGTGTTTCCAGCTCACGTGTTTCATTCTGAATCTGTTCATATTTATTTATAAATATAGGGTTTTTTCCTCTTTATTGATCGGTTAAAGAACACTCCTGATTGGTGGATACACGCATGTGCGGAATAACAGAGCCAGGAACGATTTGTGGCTCTGTATGTTGAGGAAACTGCAGTGCCGTGTAGCTAGCTAGCAAACAGCGACGTTTTTCACACGTAAACTAAATATTTACTCACGAGTTAATAAGGTAGTGAAGTGATTGCAATTAAAAAATAAAAACGTTAAACATTACCTTTTTAATAATTCATATAATCATTTAAAAAAATTCTAATTTAGCTAGATAAAATATAACCACAGAACAAGTTATACATTTTTACATTGTTAAACATTTCTAATAAAAAAGTGACTAATGGAATGATTTTTTTGAGTTGCTGTTGACTCTCTCTCTCTCTCTCTCTCTCTCTCTCTCTCTCTCCCTTTCTCTTTCTCTCTCTCTATTGGTCTCTCTCTCTCCTCTCTTTGTCTCTGCCTCTATCTGTCTCTCTCTCACTTTTCTATCTGTATCTGTCTCTGTCAATCTTTTTCTCTCACTCAATTTTCTCTGTCTCTCTTTATTTATCTGTCTTTCTCTCTATCTATTTCTCCTTCTCTCTCTTTTTCTTTAGCTGTCTTGTTCTCTTTCTCTGTGTATGTCTCTCTCTTTAACTCTCTCTTGCTCTCTTTATCTCTTTATATGTGTATATATTTATCTCTCTCTCTCTATATATATATATATATAAATCTGTCACTGTTTCTTTCTCTTGCTCTCTCTTTATCTCTCTCTCACTCTGCCTCTCTCTCCCTATGAGTTTCTCTTTCTCTCTCTTCTGCTCTATCTGTCTCTGTCTATCTCTATCTGAGTTTTTTTCTCTTTCTCTCTTTCTCTCAATATTCTCTCATTTCTTTATGTAATTTGTTCTGTCCCTAATTTCTTCTCTCTCTCTCTCTCTCTCTCTCTCTCTCTCTCTCTCTCTCTCTAACAATCAAACAGCTGCTGTTCACACTGATTAGTGTGTTATTTGATTTGTGTTTATTAGTTCGCGTTAGACGCAGGATGTAGCTATTACAGGACAGGCCACGCCCACACGTGACTCAGCATCACAGAGGAACCCGAAGCTGTAAAGTTGGAGAATTCTTCCGGAGGTGGTGGTGGTGGTGGTGGTGGTGTACACTAAGAACATTCACAACAAACCCTAAACTACACTTCCATTTATCCATCCTTTTAGCGGCCGGCTCTGTTTTTTTCTCCCGGTAATGTGAGCCGTGAGTGTGAGGAAAACAGGGTGTAAATAAAGAGATTTATTATTACTATTATTATCACTGTGGCGTATAAATGCAGCTAAAACAAAGCGTGAAGTGTGCATTAGCTTCATCACACTCATCACTCCATTACAGCCATTCCACTCCGTCCTGAAAGATCTGCCATGTTCCTGAAAAGCCCATCTGAAGGACGCTAAAAATATTTCACTCACGCAGGCCATTGTGTGTGGAGCTAAATGGAGGCTGTTGTGTTTCGAGGCGGGGATGAGCGGTGCTGCCAGATAACGCCTACCACCACGACAGAGAGAGAGAGAGAGAGAGAGAGAGAGAGAGAGAGAGAGAGAGAAAGAAATGTCACAGATGTGCCCTTCTTTCCTTTCCATCCTTCCTTCGTTGCTTGTGTTTAACTTTATTATTTCTTCTTTACACTGCATTCACACTACACTCACACTACACTCGCACTACACTCACACCACACACTCGCACTACACATGCACTACATTCACACTACACTTGCACTACACTCGCACTACACTCACACTACACTCGCACTACACTCATACTACACATGCACTACACCCGCACTACACTCGCACTACACTCGCACTACACCCGCACTACATTCACACTACACTCGCACTACATTCACACTACACTCGCACTACACTCATACTACACATGCACTACACCCGCACTACACTCGCACTACACATGCACTACACCCGCACTACATTCACACTACACTCGCACTACATTCACACTACACCCGCACTACACTCGCACTACACTCGCACTACACATGCACTACACCCGCACTACATTCACACTACACTCGCACTACACTCATACTACACATGCACTACACCCGCACTACACTCGCACTACACTCGCACTACACNACTCGCACTACACATGTACTACACTTGCACTACACTACACGTGCACTGCACTCCACTTGCACTACACTCACACTACACTCACAGTACACGTGCACTACACTTGCACTACACATGCACTACACTCGCACTACACTCGCACTACACTTGCACTACACATGCACTACACTCGCACTACACTCGCACTACACATGTACTACACTTGCACTACACTACACGTGCACTGCACTCCACTTGCACTACACTCACACTACAAGCGCACTACACTCGCATTAAACGCACACTACACTCGCAATACACTCGCACTACACTCACACTACAAGCACACTACACTCGCACTACAAGCGCACTACACCCCCATTAAACGCACACTACACTTGCACTACACGCACACACACTACACTCACATTACATGCACACTACACTCACACTACACTCATACTACACACGCACACTACACTCACACCATACACTCACACTACACGTGCACTACACTCACACTACATGCGCACTACACGTGCACTACACTCACACTACACGCGCACTACACCCGCACTACATGCACGGGATTATGTTGAGGTTATGTCTATGCTACATATTGCTATGTACGTTTACGCTATGTATTTCTCTGTGCGTCTATGCTACGTGTGGTTATGCACATCTGTGATACGCACGTTTATGTTACACATTCCTAATACATCTATGCTGCGTACTCCTACGTACGCCTGTACTGCGTATTGCTGCGTACGTCTGTACTGCGTATTGCTGTGTACGTCTATGCCACGTGTTGCTACGTACGTCTATGCCACGTGTTGCTACGTACGTCTATGGTTAAATTTTTCCTGACATTTTGGCGCTACACTGGATCTCCGTAGTGAACTTATTGTTGGAAGTGTTTTCATTCCTGTGCAGTGGAGTGAAGAACATCGTCAGACGGCCTGCTCGTGGGTCGGTCGTCGTGTTTCTTATGAATATCGTGCACATAAAGCTGAGAACATTATGAGCTTTCCAGCGAGTCACACACGCATTACCCCGGGAAATATGGAAATCACATCGTTTCCGTTTCGTGGAACAGCTCAGGGAAAAAAAATCTTCTTACACTTCAATTTTTTCCTTCTTTTTTGCCAGAGAGGAAGTGCAGTGTGTGTGGAGAGCAAAATGTGATTCTCTTGATGCTATTTCTTCATTCTGATTTGTGGTGTGTGTGTGTGTGTGTGTGTGTGTGTGTGTGTGTGTGTGTGTGTAAATCCAGGCTTCATTCCAATCCCCAATTCCCTGTCTCACACACTCAGGAGCATCCTGGCTATGTTTTTCGGGTTTTTTTTTTTTTTGGTTTTTTTTTGCCAAAAAGTGAAGAAGCTTGTGTGAATTTAAGATAATGACTTTTGCGTCTAAAACACACGCCACAGTAACGACTCCTGAGGAAAAAAAATAAATAAATAACATGATTAATAAACATCTGCTCCAATGAATAATTTTTTTTTAATTATTAGTGGAAAATGTACAAAAATAGATTCAGGAACTTCAAGACGTTCAGCCGTGTCATCAGGCTCATCCTGATTTTTTTTAAAAAAATTACTGTAAGTAGTAAACGTAACCTCGTGACATCACTAGCGCGTTATCTTTCACTTCCTCTGGTTACTGACTTAACCTTGAGTTTGAGAATTTTTAATATAATTATTAAATTACATTAATTTATTTTAAGAATTTAAGACTAAATAGAAATGAAAGCACAGACAATGTAGCTTACATTAAGCAAACAAAATTATACAATTATTTATAGTTAATACGCAAACTATTACATATATATATATAAAATATGTTTGTAAATAATAGAGCTACAGTTAAGGCTTAGTGGACATTTAAGCAGTTGTGCTTTATTTTAAATTTCAAATGATAAAAAAATTCGAATCCATATCCATTGTCTCTAGCAAGTACGCTAATGTAAGACTGACTTTTATAATGTAAAAACTTTTATAATGTACACTCACAGCAATAACAATATTTAATGTTACTAGCTAACATTAACATCGCAACGTGTTTAACTGAAGCCAGAAACAAATTATGCTAGCAAGCTAGCTACTAGCGTTAGATAAAATATTTAAATGTCTAAGTTAAAATGTTACCTAAGCTATTATATTCCGGGACAAACTCAGGAGCTAAGCTAGCTAACGTTACGAAATTGATTACAGGTGATAATGTTTCTAGTATGCGAACAAAAATGGTAGATGTGTTTGCTAGCAAGCTACTTAACATCATTCTAACTGTTATATCGCGTAGTTAATATAACTTACGTGCCAGTTCTTTTAGACTAACGTTAGCAATGTTTGCTAATAACCTGCTCAGTGTTAAGCATGGTACTGTGTGATTGGTTAATTATCGATCTACCAGATTTAGGAAACTGTGCGTTTACAACCAGGAGCTACGAAGCTAGCTAACATTAGGCTAACTAAATAACTAGGATAAATAGATATAACTGTTATAATGTTAATATAAATGTTATAAAGTTTAAGTTCACTATCTAGCTATCTACCATTATGTAACTATTGTAAGGTGTGTTTAGAATCTAAGCTCACAGGACTTTATCGTTTATCATGTAATTTACGTATTTTACGTATTTTAGCTACTTGAACTGTCTGTAAGGCGTCGCCGTGTCTGACCTCACAACCTCCTCCCGCTTCTCGCACTGCGAGCGACGGGAAAAAATCAATTGTTAAAGAGTTATTGCGGGTCGTCACGTTTATGGCTGTGAAGAATAATCTGTGTGCAGCGCAGCGCGGTAATAAATGTCCCTAATGGAAGACCTTCACTCTGTAAGTACACATTCATTACTCCACTTCCTGCTGTAATCGCGTTTTTTTAAAAAATGATTATTATTCTATCTCCTGCGCACCACACCACACCACACCACGGCCTCTCCTTCAGTCAGCCGTTCACGTCTGTTCACACACCATTTACTCCATTTTATTTCAAACAATCCAAATTCATTAGGCGAGCGCTTGATGGCAAATTTTCATATCATCATAATTGTGTAAGCTCGGCTGTGAAGGACGAGTGCGACTTCGAATTTAAGGAGAAAAAAAAAAAAACAAGGAAGAAAATTTTTTCCTGTCCAAAAACATGCTTAGGACACGAGGAAGAGCTAAACAATAAAATGTTTATTTACTAATTTACTCATTTCATTATTTTGTTTGTTTGTTTCTTTGTTCACTGCTTTATTATAGTATTTATTTATTATTTTATTGAGTTGTTTATTGTTTATTTTAATGTTTAATTTTGTTGTTTTTTATACTGCTTTATTAAATTTAATTATTAAATTTTTTATTTTTATGTTTAATTTTTTTTATTTTTTACTGCTTTATTAAATCTATTTATTTATTTATTTATTATTTAATTAATATGCAACTTATTATTTGTTTGTTATTTTATAAATGAATTAAAAATCATTTTTAATTTTTAAAAGAATGTTTTTTATTATGTTACTTATTTATTCAGTTATTTATCATTTATCATTTTATTATAATTAAGCTAAATGTTTATATTTATTTTTGCTTATCTTATTTATTTATTTATTTATTTATAATTTTACATTATTTAAATTAAAACGACAATTTTAATGTTGTATTTTTTGTTTGTTTACTGCTTTATCATTGTAGTTATTTACTTATTTATTTGTTTGTTTGTTTGATTTTTATTATTATAGTTAATTTAAATAAACAGTGGGAAAAGGTTTATATTTTTCAGAAATTAATCCACAGAAAAGAACAAATGAATCAGACATAAGATTAAAATATTAAGGAACACGTGTAATGAGAGTAATGAAAGCTGCTCTGCTGGCGGAGTGAGAGGAACTCTGGCGCCTGTGATGAAGCTCCTGAGCCCTGAGCTGCTCGGTCCCCAGAGACTTCTACATTAAAATCTTCTGTTTAATTAATTAACTCTAAATTCATAACGACAGACAGACAGGAAGTAGCAACCAAACACGCAACACACACGTCTGTATCAGCTCGCGATCCACTGATTCATTCCACAGACACACAGGGGGCTATCAGCAAGGAAATGACTCCTAAACACACACACACACACACACACACACACACACACACACACACCCACACACACACACACACACACACACACACACA
>JAKKZN010004645.1:0-16480 GCA_033441825.1 Pangasius elongatus | reverse complement strand
TATATTTATATTTATATCTGTGTGTGTGTGTGTGTATATCTCTGTGTGTGTCTCTATATATATATATATATATATATATATATATATATATATATATATATAAACATTCACTATGACTTATAATAATGTATAATGCATTCCGTTTGGGACACGGCCCCTCAGGCACTGAAGTGTTGGTTGTTGACCTTTGGGGGGGGGGTGTGTGTGTGTGTGTGTGTGAGAGAGAGAGAGACCCTGTAGTGCACACTTCAGTATTCATTTCTGCTCTAATACTTCATAGTTTTTTGGATTTGGGTCATGAGTTGATCAGAATGAGATGTTCGTGTGATTGGAGCACAGCCTGTAGGGCGTCTGGAGATGTTTTGTTGTGTTCAGCACTTTTTTAGAGTTTAGATCTCTGTTTGGGACACGTGTGTGTGTGTGTGCGTGCGCGCGCGTCTTGACGATGCTGACCCTCTCTTCGCTCTGTTGCGTTTACGCAGATTTGTGACGTCATGGCATCGGATCACGTGAACGGGAACGGCACGGAGGAGCCCATGGACACGTCGTCTGCCGCCACACACTCAGAGAACTTCCAGTCTTTACTACAGGCCGGGTTACCGCAGAAAGTCGCCGAGAAACTCGACGAAATCTACATCGCAGGTGAGAGAACGTCGCCATGACCCCCCCCCTACCCCCCATCTACCCCCTCACTGCAGGTTAATTATAATAGCAATTGTCACACAGCTTCATCTCGATTCCTAACATCACACCGGGGGGGGGGTTTCCTTGTGTGCAGCTGGAGAGTGAATGGAGTGAGTGTGTGTGTGTGTGTGAGAGTGTGTGTATGGCCAGCTGGACTCTTAACCCCAGCAATAGCAGCAGTATTAAGGAGTCCACATGCTGTAATTACACATCTGTAACACATTTATGTAGTGCTACTGTGATCATACTTAATTACATCCTGAGGGGAGAAAAGAGATTTTTTTTCTTTTCTGATGCTACAGGTCATGTAACCTACTAATAATCGCTAGCCACGCCCCCTGCGATGAAGAGAAACAGTCAGCGTGTAGTACACATGGAGTTTAGTGTTTACTTTATACGTCTCACTTTACTTTATACTCACTTTATACGTCTCACTTTACTTTATACGTCTCACTTTATACGTCTCACTTTACTTTATACGTCTCACTTTATACGTCTCACTTTACTTTATACGTCTCACTTTATACGTCTCACTTTANTCTCACTTTACTTTATACTCACTTTATACGTCTCACTTTATATGTCTAACTTTACTTTATACGTCTCACTTTATACGTCTCACTTTACTTTATACTCACTTTATACGTCTCACTTTATATGTCTAACTTTACTTTATACGTCTCACTTTATACGTCTCACTTTACTTTATACTCACTTTATACGTCTCACTTTATATGTCTAGCTTTACTTTATACGTCTCACTTTATAGGTCTCACTTTACTTTATACTCACTTTATACATCTCACTTTATACGTCTCACTTTACTTTATACTCACTTTATACGTCTCACTGTACTTTATACTCACTTTATACATCTCACTTTATACGTCTCACTTTACTTTATACGTCTCACTTTACTGTATACGTCTCACTGTACTTTATACTCGCTTTATACGTCTCACTTTACTTTATACTCACTTTATACGTCTCACTTTACACGTCTCACTTTACTTTATACTCACTTTATACGTCTCACTTTACTTTATACTCACTTTATACGTCTCACTTTACTTTATACGTCTCACTTTACTTTATACTCACTTTATACGCTTCACTTTATTTTATAATCACTTTATACGTCTCACTTTACTTTGTACTCACTTTATACGTGTGAATCCATCAGAATTACTACGCATTCTTTGACTACTGAACACACACACACACACACACACGTAGAGAAGCACAAGCACCTGTACACCTGCATCACAGTGAGGAATTGTGTGTCCTTTGGAGAGAGGATTTAAAAGAGTGTGTGTGTGTGTGTGAGAGTGTGTGTGTGTGTGTGTGTGAGAGTGTGTGTGTGTGTGTGTGTGAGAGTGTGTGTGTGTGTGTGAGAGTGTGTGTGTGAGTGTGCCCCTTCGTCAGGGTGATGATAGCTGTGTGAACTCTCTCTCTGAGTGACTGCAGTCACATTGCTGTGCTGATCACATCTGACTGGACGAAGGGGTTCACCTCTGACATTAGCACCTGCTCTTCGCTCTCTTCACACTGCCTAACATACGTGTGTGTGTGTGTGTGTGTGTGTGTGTGTGTGTGTAGGCCTAGTAGCACACAGTGACCTGGACGAGAGAGCTATCGAAGCTCTGAAAGAGTTTAATGAAGAGGGAGCGCTCCAGGTTCTGCAGCAGTTTAAGGAAAGTGACCTGTCTCACGTGCAAGTAAGTGTGTGTGTGAGAGAGGAACTCCTGACCTAGCGCGCACACACACACACACACACACACACACACACACACACACGACCCTGTCTGGGTTACCTGAGAGCCTGTAGTGATGATGATTTCTGTGTTTCAGAATAAAAGTGCCTTCCTGTGTGGCGTGATGAAGACGTACAGGCAGAGAGAGAAACAGGGGACCAAAGTTACCGAATCCAACAAAGGACCAGACGAAACCAAAATCAAAGTACGGACTATCCTCTGCTGTGCGCTCTCACACACACACACACACACACACACACACACACTCACACTCACACTCACTCTCTTTCTCACTCTCTCTCTCTTGTACACACACACACACACACACACACACACACACACACACACACACACACACACACACACTAATGTTTCAGTAAAACACACTGACGCCTCATCCTGCACTCACTTCCTGATATGACCTTTACACCACAGTGCTGTTGACTTGTGCGTTCTGATTGGTCAGAAGGTGTTGATTAATTTCCTGTAAAGTAGCGCAGCTACAAATCAGGTTTGTTACGTCCTAATACATTATCGTTTCTATAGCAACAGCTCATTCGCAGGAACTCGTACAGCAGACGCTCCCCTTTTTTTAATTATTATTTTTTTTAAAAATTGTCGATATGGTGAAGTTTTCTTAAGTTAATGAGATGTTTATGGAAGGAGTCTCCAGTGTCAGAGGTAAAGCTGAAACGCTAATCTTCAGGATTCTTTGTGGTTTTTTGGTGACGTGCGTAACAAGCTGTGTCTGTTTATTTGTCAGATTAACTTGAAGAGAGAAAATCGACTGTTTATAGCTTAAAAACTCGAACTAACTGGACTAACATTAAATGTAACTATAAATGGATAAAAAGTATGACGTGGGTTACGGAGTAAGTCCTCGGTTCTGTGCAGGCTCTGCTCGAGAGAACCGGTTACACACTCGACGTCACAACAGGACAGAGGAAGTACGGAGGACCGCCACCGGAGTGTGTGTTCACAGGCCCTCAGCCCTCCATCGGCACAGAGGTAACACACACACTCACACACACACACACACACACACACAGCTGTACGGCTAAGACGTGATCTACACTAAGGCTTTCCACGTGATGACGTGTGTTCTGTCCTGGAGTAACGTGTGTTACGATGACAGCTCAACCGCTAAGATCTGACAGGATGGCCTCAGTTTGAACCCGAGTTTAAACATCTCTGCGTGCGAGCGCGCGCGTGTGTGTGTGTGTTCCAGCCACAGGTTGGGGAAGAGTACAGCACTCTTGGTGTTAACATCACGTATAAACTCTGTACAGGTTCAGTTTCAGACTTGGGATGTAGTCTGTGATCTCTGTAGGGTGTTCATCAGGACGATAGCTGAAATCTCTCTCTCTCTCTCTCTCTCTCTCTCTCTCTCTCTCTCTCTCTCTGTCTCTCTCTCTCTGTGTGTGTGTGTAGATCTTCGTGGGGAAGATCCCACGGGATCTGTTTGAGGATGAGCTGGTGCCGCTGTTTGAGAAGGCGGGGCAGATTTGGGATCTGCGGCTGATGATGGATCCTCTGAGTGGCCTGAACCGAGGATACGCCTTCATCACGTTCTGCACTAAAGAGGCTGCGCAGGAGGCCGTGAAGCTGGTGAGTCCCCTTACACACTATACACTACACACACACTGCACACACACACACACACACACACACACACACTGCACACGCACACACACTGCACACACACACACACACACCATACACTGCGCGCACACACGCACACACACACACTATACACTGCGCATACACTATACACTGCGCATACACTATACACACACTGCACACACACTATACACTGCGCACACGCGCGCACACACACACTGTGCGTACACACACACTGCGCGCGCACACACACACACTATACACTGCGCACACACTACACACACCATACACTATACACACACACTATACACACACTGCACACACACACACTACACACGCCATACACTACACACTGTATGTACACACACTATACACTGCACACACACACCATACACTATACACTGTACTCACACTATACACACACACACTCGCACTGTACACACTACACACCTTACACATACACTACACACACACTACTGTCACCTAATTACTGCTCTTCATTAACAGCATAACTTCACTTTGTATTTATTTATTTATTTATTTATTTATTTAATCAATCTCCATTAATGTGAGGAGTAAACCCCCCGGGGGACATGCTGTTATAGGACAGTAATCAGTGCTTTGGGCTGTTACCATCCCGATGTTGATTATTCTCCTCTAGTTTTATTCCCCAGCAGTTTACCAGTGATGACGGTTTTTACTGTCACCTGTGAGAATAAATATTTTATATAATTCCAATCTTTATGCTTGTAATGGTGGTGTTTAAGAGCAGAAGTCTTAACGTGTGTGTGTGTGTGTGTGTGTGTCAGTATAACAATCGTGAGATCCGCCCAGGGAAGCACATCGGTGTGTGTATATCGGTGGCCAACAACCGCCTGTTTGTGGGTTCCATCCCCAAGAGCAAGACAAAAGAACAGATCCTCGAGGAATTCGCCAAAGTCACAGGTGACCTGCCTCTCACTCCGTCGTCTTTATCGCTGTGAGAACGTGTTGTTCACGTGATTAACGCTGATCTCCCGTCAGAGGGTCTGAACGACGTGATCCTGTACACCCAGCCGGACGACAAGAAGAAGAACCGCGGCTTCTGTTTCCTGGAGTATGAGGACCATAAATCGGCGGCTCAGGCTCGGCGGAGGCTGATGAGCGGGAAGGTGAAGGTGTGGGGAACGCTGGTGACGGTGGAGTGGGCTGACCCCATCGAGGACCCCGACCCCGAGATCATGGCCAAGGTGAGGAATCTGTTGTCATGGTAACAGAGCCGCCCAAACCTCATCATTCCTTGCATATGTTATTTGACATCTCTGTGTCTCTCTCTCGCTCTCAGGTGAAGGTGCTGTTTGTGAGGAACCTGGCCAACAGCGTGACTGAGGACATCCTGGAGAAGACGTTCGGTCAGTTTGGGAAGCTGGAGCGGGTGAAGAAGCTGAAAGACTACGCCTTTGTCCACTTTGAAGACCGGGACGGTGCCGTGAAGGTAACTCTCACCTGTAGAGTAAGGGCCAGTGGGCGGAGTCAGTGCTGACTGTGGGATGTTTAGGACGGGCTCGCATGGGCGGAGCCTGATTACTGAGCGACAGATGGAGATGGTGCTGATGTTAACCTTGTGTTTGATTGAGTTGAGTACTGAATGTGTGTGTGTGTGTGTGTGTGTGCGCGCAGGCGCTGGAGGAGATGAACGGGAAGGAGCTGGAGGGTGAAATGGTAGAGATCGTGTTTGCGAAGCCTCCTGATCAGAAGAGGAAAGAACGCAAAGCACAGAGACAAGCGGCCAAAACACAAATGTAAGCTGTGTGTGTGTGTGTGTGTGTGTGTGTGTGTGTGTGTGTGTGTGTGTGAGAGAGAGAGAGATATACATCGCAGCATTAGTCCACACACACTGAGAGCTATGTTTACACATCCTCGCTCTTTCCACCTGTTACAGTGTGTGATTTTGCTCCTCCCCTTTACAGGTATGATGAATATTACTACTACGGCCCCCCTCACGTGCCTCCGCCCCCTCCCAGAGGGCGTGGCAGGGGCGGAGCTCGAGGCGGCTATTCATACCCTCCTGATTATTACGGTTATGAAGATTACTACGACTACTATGGTTACGACTACCATGGTTACCGCGGCGGCTACGAAGAGCCTTACTACGGCTACGACGAGTTCCAGGGGCGGAGCCAGCGTGGACCACGGGGCGGACCCAGAGGGGGACGTGGGGCGGGGCCTCCACGAGGCAGGGCTGGCTTTCCCCAGCGTGGAGGCGCAGGAGCGGCTGGAGGAGGCGGAGCGAGGAGGAGAGGAGGCGGGGTTCGAGGGGTACGTGGCCGCGGTGGGAATGTAGGAGGCAAACGCAAAGCCGATGGCTACAGCCAGCCCGATTCCAAACGCCGGCAGATTAATAATAATAATTATAACAGTAATCAGAACTGGGGCTCGCAGCCGATCGCGCAGCAGCCGCTGCACGGTGCCGATAGTTACGGCTACAAATCTGACCAGGAGTTTTATCAGGATTCGTTCGGCCAGCAGTGGAAGTAGACCAAACCTAGGGCTTTGCTTTTGGTTTTATTTTTTTTTTATTTTTTTGATTGGGCTCCATATAAAACATGTCAAGCTTTCAAAACATGCTTCTTCTTGTACATATTTTTTTTAAAGCTCCACTTGGACTTCCTGTCACACTCCTTCCACACACTGGGTTATGTTTTATTTTGTAATTTGTTTTAAAATCAAGTCCTACCTTTTAATCAAATTTGGAGGGGAAAAAAAAAGATTTAAACCTATAATACAATGTGCTGCATCTTGTCTATTGGCTATTTCATGTATGTTTCTATAGCAGGTTTTTGGTCTTCATGTTTTAAGTAGGAACATAAACGAGAAAAAAAAAGAAAGATGCAAACCAAAAGAAAACACAAAATTTGCTCTTTGTATGTTAATGCTAGTAAAATTAGCGTGTCTTGTTTTCTTTACATTTTGGCTTGTAATCCTTTTGCTGTCTGTCTGCTGCTCTAAATAAAAACATACACGCATAACCGTGTACAAAACTCAACCAAAACGGATTGTGTTTCAAATTCATGTTTCGGCAAAAAAAAAAAAAAAAAAAAAAAACCCACGAGACCCTCTCTCCTCAAATTTCTTTGCAAATTTTGACCAAAGCGCCTTGTGGATGAAAAGGACGTCAGGTTTGCCTACATTAGCCTGTCTGTCTCTCTCTGTCTCTCTGCATGCCTCAGATTTCTGTACGTCTTTCCACTCGCACGTCATCGTGTCACTCGCTCCCCGAGCCCGAGTGTGATTGTGGTGCTGTATGGAGGGTGTTTTGTTACACACTTCCCTCTCCATGCACATGAAAAAAATGCACATTCTGCCCCAAATTCTCCTCACTGTTGAGCCACAGGAGGAATCCATGTCCTGCATGATCCCTCTCTCCGTGTTTCCTGCGTCTTTGGGTTCATTTTTCCTCTCACTGTTTCCCTGCTGCTGTTAACTGGGGGGTGCAGTGCTGCTGGTGTCCAGCAGAGGGCGCTGTGAGAGCCGTGCATGCTCGTTATAGCAGGTTTCACTGACTGAGCGCTCTTAATAGTCTAGTGTTTGTGTTCATGTTTATGTACTCAGCTGATCTGTGTGTGTGTGTGTGTGTGTGTTCGTTCATGAACGTGGATCTAATCGTTCTTCCTCTTGTCACCTGACTAGCAGGGAAAGGCCTCGAGAGCAGCGCTGACAAACCCCTCTGAGTGAAGAGCGGCTCGTTAAAGCGCAGCTTCCTCTCAGACGACGCCGGAGGACACGGCGGTAAGATGCACTTCCTGCCGTCCAAGTCCTACTTCCTGCCTACAGGAGACAAAAAAAACTGCCACCTACACACATCATGAGCCATGAGTTCACTTTAACACTTCCTGTGTCCGAAACAATGCCCTGTACACTACACCCTGCAAACCCTGTGCACTATGAGCATGACACTGTGGGTGTGTCCCAAACCACCTGCCCTATACACTATACAGGCTACAGTTAGTCCACTGTGGGCATGTCCCAAATCTCCTGCTCTGTACACTATATAGGCTACAGTTAGTCCACTGTGAGTGTGTCCCAAACCACCTGCCCTATACACTATACAGGTTGCAGTTAGTCCACTGTGGGTGTGTCCCAAACCACCTGCTCTATACACTATACAGGCTACAGTTAGTCCACTGTGGGTGTGTCCCAATCCACACACCCTGTAGAGGCTACAGTTAGTCCAATGTGGGTGTGTCCCAAACCACCTGCCCTATACACTATATAGGCTACAGTTAGTCCACTGTGGGCGTGTCCCAAACCACCTGCCCTGTACACTATATAGGCTACAGTTAGTTCACTGTGGGCATGTCCCAAATCTCCTGCTCTGTACACTATATAGGCTACAGTTAGTCCACTGTGAGTGTGTCCCAAACCACCTGTCCTATACACTGTATAGGTGTCCACTGTGTGCGTGTCCCAAACCACACACCCGATACACTATATAGGCCACCACTGGGACACACTCCAGTGGACTAATGGTGGCCTATATAGTGTATAGGGGGTGTGGTAACACTTGGTGTGTGGTTTGGGACACACCCTATTCACTATTTAGGCTATCATTAGTCCAATGTGGGCGTGTCCCAAGCCACACACCTTCCATATATAAGGGGCGTGTTATGTTTAAACATCACAGTGCATTATGGGTAATTTATATACATTGTGTGAACACTAAGCTGTTGTAATATTTTGTGGCAGAGTAGTGCAACATGTATGTGCACTATGTAGTGAGCAGGGTGCTGTTTCGGACATGTTGGTTGTGTTTAATTCCCCCAAAGAGCTGAGCTGAGGCGTGTATCTTGTTCTGTAAATAAATCTTTTGCACTATGTATGTTTTTTTTTTTTTTTTTTTTTTTTTCTTCTCCTCCTTAAAATATATAAATTGTGTGTTTACTGCAGATCTCCATGTTAGTGCTGTAGACAGAAAGTGTGCACTATAGTCTGTGAACGTGTGTGTGTGTGTGTGTGTGTGTGTGTGTGTTCTGTCTGCGGTTCTGACATGGAGATCTGCGCTGCTTTAAAAGCATCATGTGTTTTTTTTTTTTTTTTTTAATTTGTAATATTGTGATATTGTTTAATGTCTTAGGTGGCCTAAGCGGTGTAAAGTGGTTCTGTTGAGAACCTGATTTTATGTTTCTGATGAATTGTGACGGTGTTTTATCTACCTCAGTGTGGAGGTCATGTACAGACACTTTACTGAGCACACGGGGCTTTTCTACCGTTTTATAAGCGTTATTTATGCACAGGGACGACGGCCTGCCATCTGTCTGCTGTATTATAGTTCTGTTAGAGTGCCATCGTCCCCTGCCAGAGCGAGCGAGTGTGTGTGTGTGTGCGTGTGTGCGCGTGTGAGTGAGAAACTCGGACGTCGAGTCTAAACACGCTTGGCCTTGGTCTCCTCTCGGAGCGTGTTTGTATTATAGTCATATTTTTGGATAAAGCTTTAGTGGCAGGTTTGTCATACACAAACTGAGTAGTAACTTTTTTAAACACAATGACTTCCTGTTTTTGTTTGTTTGTTTGTTTGTTTGTTTAGCAGGGTGCTTAATTAGACATGCACAACTGGCACCATGTTAAGGGTAAGTTCAGCATCAGGACACACACTGAGTGATCACCTGGTGCCACCAGGGGGCAGCAAAGTGCTCAGCACCTTATTAACACTCATTAACACTAGCCTGGTTATTAATCGTCCTACTCGTTACACAGCAGACAGGAAGTGATGTCTGTAACCCGGAAGTTCACTGTGTGTGATGTCATTATGCTGGATTTATTTACAGGTGCCTCTTTTTTATTTCATGTTTAATAAATCTACAGCCATGTCGATTCTGGGGTGTGTTAGCGTAGCATTGTTAGCGCACATGCTAGTGTGTTCCAGGTTTAACAGGGTGAAACAGGAAACTATGTGGACTTCCTGTTAGACTTCCTTTAGTTTACTGTCTTTATTTTATTTAAGTATGTCACGAAGTTGAAATGAACTGTTGACTCTTGGTGCTTTGCTTTTATTTTATTTTGTTTTTATTTTTTTTTAAGTTTTTTACACATTATTGCAAATAAAATGTTTTATACTGGAAAAGTGGTTTGGGTTTATTTGTACAGTTATCTGATGTAGCTTAGCTGCAGATAGCCATTTCAAAACGCTGAAGAAACAAGACCAGTAACAAGAATGCCTGAAAGCTAATGCAGGAGGAGGAGCTTTCCGAACAGACAGATGTGACGTAAACAAGGTAAACCTGCTGCACTGGCCAATGACTACATGAGCTGCTTTTTCCTCCCACAACTGGCTCCGCCCACTGACTTCACTTTGCCTTTATGGGCCGTGTGGGTGTGGCCTTTCCAGCACTTCATTAATTCCCATGAGAAACCGCAGTAGCTATATGTAGCTTCTACAACTAACTATTTAAACACAAACTAAATATCACACTAATTAGTGTGAAACTTAGTTGTGTGATTTTATGTTACAGCTTTGCACTAGCTTTGTTCTCAGATTAGCAAACTGAGCTAACTGTACCAATGATCTCTGCTACGATCAACAATAAATTTTTCTTCCATTTGTTAAGTTGTGAGCGGGGAACTGAAGAGATGTCGGACTGCACGTGGCATAGTACTGGTCCAAGGAATTGTTCGAGACCATTTGCTTTACAGAATCATAAATAATCACAAAATAATCCACAAAATCTCAGTGCAAATGTCATGGAAATCTCAGTTTCTGTAGAAAAAGAACGATTCCGTGTCGCTTTGTCTCTGGTTCATGTAAATTAAGTAATTCAAGTCCGCTGTGGCAGTGTTATAGATCTCGAAAGTGTGTCTGAAATTATTAAATGATTACAGGTGTGTAGAAGCGATTACAAAAATTACAAAGCTAAATATTACAAACTGCATCTTTCAAACAATAAATGACCCAAAATTAACGAAATCAGCGCAATAATATGATGAATGAGCCTCTATAATCACTTTCCTGATGACGGAGTTAATTTTTAAACCAGTTTTCTTTAACTGGAAAATGTTTACCCTGATGCTGGAATGATGAACACTCAGTTTGCGGTAAAACTGACTGAACATTAATCTAAAAAAATATTTAAAAAATCCCTTTTGTTCCACTCAGTTTTAACTTCACATGCATTTAAACTAAATATAAAACACTAACTTAATACAGAGGTAAGTAAATAAGACTGAAACATAAATATATTTTTGTAAAATATATAATTTGGTGTTTTCAGACTCGGGCTACACTGTTGCTAGGCAACTGGATGCCAGGCTAATGACTGAGGCTAACGATTTAGTGAGCTAGCATTGTCACTGTAAGAGTTTAATACATACACTGAGAGAGAAGATTAGACAAAACTGTCAGAAACATGAACATTTCCCTCAGATGTGTCGATAAATTAGCGATTAAACACTCCATACGACTAAAATTTACCGGGATTTAGATGCTATCGTTGCTAGCTGCTAAACCGTCGGGAAGCGCTTGTGTGGCGCTACATTCGCTAGGCTTTATGGGATGTGGAGTTTTTTTAGTCTGTGCGTTTTCTTTTCCTTAAACCTTCCTAATTTTTTGAGGAAACATTATGTCTTTAATGTTTTGAATTTGGGTTTCAACAGTTAAAATTCTGTTATTTAGATTTGTTTTCTTTTGCTTTTTTATCTCATACTTTACAACTATTAATTATAACAACTAACTCAACATAATATAATAATTATATAAAAGTACATTAAAAGGAGTTTTAAAAATGTGGAACATGGAAAAGCAAAACTGAAAATATGTTTTTTTTCTTTTTTCTTTTAGCTTCTTTTTGTCATCATGATAGAAAGCTCTTTCTTGTGCAGTTATATTTATTTTTGCTGTTTTTTTAATTCATACTCTGCAGTTTAAATTTATATAAAATCTTTGCAGAGAAAAATATATTAAAACTCCATAAGAATAGCAGAATAGCATAAAAACACATGAAAACTGGTCTATTTGTCTACTTTGCTCACATCAGGGGTTGTTTTAAAACAATCAATTAGAGACAGATTTACTTCAGCTTTAATTCACTATATCACAATTCCAGTGGGTCAAATTTACAACATCTCTGACGAGTCCATACACGTCCAGAAAGTGAGATAATGACTTTTAGAAGCTTCTGATTGGCCAGTTGTAATTGGGAGTTAATTGGGAATGTGATTGTATCCAATCAACCAACCAAGACCTCAGAAAAAAAAGAAGAAAAAAAAAACTGTGGATGTCCATATTCCTCATTGTTATTATTATTATTATTATTATTATTATTATTATTATTATTATTATTATCCTACACAGCCAACCCATCACAGGACTGGGGGAGGAAACCCCTGAAGCGTAGGGAGAACATGTAAACGACACATACAGGTCAGAGACGGGACTCGAACCCCAACCCCGAAGGTGTGAGGCAACAGTGCTAACCACCATTATTATTATTATTATTATTATTATTATTATTATTATTATTATTATACTACATTCATTACAATGTACTATTATTTAATTATTTATGGCCAGTATTTATATTCATAACATGATTATACGATAATAAAGATGTTTTTTTCAGAATTGTTTTTCCATTTCTGTATTTATCTATATAAATATGAATAAAGCTGTGTAAAGCCGAATAAACATGTATAAAGCTGAATAAACTGTATAAAACATGTATAAAACATGTATAAAGCTGAATAAACTGTATAAAACATGTATAAAACATGAATAAAGCTGAATAAACTGTATAAAACATGTATAAACATGTATAAAACTGTATGAAGCTGTTATTAAAAGTGTTCTGCTCATCCACGTGACCCTCAGCAGGAGAAAGCTTCACTCTGATAGGCTGTTTGCCAGCCAATAATCCCCAGGGTTTGCGGCGTGCATCTGTGTGACGTCAACCGGTAGTTCAGAAAGTGAGTAGGGCGAATCTCACAATCTGATTGGCTGAGTTGAACCCAGGAGTCTAATGATTGGTCGAAGCGGGCGGTTTAAAAAATGTTTCGTTTTTTATTCTGAGGTGCAGATGGAAAAAAAAACATAGCGGTAGAATTCAAGATGTTAGTGCGATTAGCCGTGTGTGCTAACAATAAAACACCCGGATGTTAAAAAAATAAGCGTTTAGAATCAAATCAGCGAGTTTAAGAGGGATTTGTTGGGACAGAAGGAGAATAAAAAGCAGAATGGATATCCACTTTTATCTGCAGTACGTAAGCTGTTCGCTGTCTGTGCTAGCTAGCATGCTAGTTTAGCTAGTTTAGCTAGTCAGTGGAATGTTGTGTAAGCTGAAGGTGATACATGGACATGGAAATGTTGGATCTGTTCAGTATTCAGTAGTTTTTCACTGGAGTTAACGCATAATGCAGGTTTATAGCCACCAGTTAGCATCATGCTAGCTGTGTATTTAACTTTACAGAGTGTAGATCATATCATCTGAAGCGCATTATTATGGAGGTGTAAATGAAACAGATCCCGAATGCTTTGTGTAGAGATTTGTGGCAGGTTTAACATCACTGAATGATATTTTACAGAGGCTTCGAGTCCAGTATGAGGAGCTACGCTGGAGATGATCCTCTGGATCCCTGGGATAAGTGAGTAACTAACAAACNTCGCTGATTGTGAGGTCAGGTGTGTTTATGCAGATGTGGAAAGGTGGATCTCCAGATGTGGAAAGGTGGATCTCACCCATCAGGAAGTGAAGTCCAGCCGCAGGTTTTAAACATCCTGCTCTTTTTTTTTCTTCTCGTGAGTAAACGCCGCTTCTGCTTTTGTTTATTTTGTTGTTCAGGTTTGTGGATTTTTTAGATGCCAGACTGCCTCCTGAGGAGACGAGTAACATGTCTGTGGTGATGGAGCGCCTGGTGCAGACCTTCCTGCAGGACAAGCGCTACCACAACGACCTCCGATTCGTCAACCACTGCATCAGATGTGTGAGTGTGTAGGGGACGCGCCCAGGGTTTGTGTACGGGGAAAAGGTTCATAAACCAGCGTCAGTTTCTGCTTTCTTTATTTACATGATTTGTGCGTACGAGCCCCGCCCCTAAACCTAAACCATCACACACACACACACACACACACACACACACACACACACACACACTCTCTCTCTCTCTCTCTCTCTCTCTCTCTCTCTCTCTCTCTCTCTCTCTCTCTCTCTCTCTCCCTCTCCCTCTATTTACACATGGCGTGATAATCTCAAACTTTGGTGGAAAAAGTTTACAGATTCATTTGTTAAAATTCTTTGTAAAACTAAGCAACCGAAAGTTTTCTTTTCAGAATAGGTTCCACGTAGAACCCGTCTAGAGCAGAAGCTTTAAGGAACGTTGCTTTCACATGCTTAATGATGTGTAGAAGCAAGAAAACGAAACCCTGAGCTGAGAAGGAAAATAATTAGTGTGATTTTACACACGTATTAATCTGTGTGTTGCTTCTGTGGTTCTTTTGATTCTTTTGCTGTTTGGTTGATGTGATTTCACACAATACTCGATTAAATGAACCAAAAAACAAAAACAAGTCATTGTGTGAGGTGTGATAAAGTCTTTCCTTTATAAATCAGATGGGAAAAAAGTTAAAGAAACCACTCCCGTCGCAAAAATCACCCGAGCACGGAGAACATGGTGTCTGCGCTAAATAAATAAATATATAAATAACGAGTTTGAAACAGTTTATTTTCTCCAGATCTCCAGAACATGTCCCATTTCTGCAGCTTTCTACAGCTCTGTGCTTTGGCTCCGTTTAGCAGCTCACAAGAAAAATCTACAATAAAAAACACTGCAACTCAAAACCCATTGCATGTTTGATTCACTTCGATTCAGAGTCGATTCAGAGTCGATTCTCTTTCTCAGTGATTCGACTTAGAAACTCGAGTCTCACCTGACTAAAGAACCGCTCCAAGGATGAGAACACACCAGGGTGAACTGCACTAAGTGTGTGTGTGTGTGTGTGTGTGTGTGTGTGTGTGTGTGTGTGTGTGTGTGTGTGTGTGTGTGTGTGTGTGTGTTACAGGCCAGTCATCACCCAGACCCAGTGAAAGTGTACGGTCACGTGCACAGTTGTGGTGTGGGGACGCAGACGGCCGCTCTGTACATCAGCTGGGCTCAGCAGTGTGAGAGGAGGAACCTGAACACACAGGCGGAACAGGTCTATCAGCGAGCGCTAGAGAACCGAGCAGAACCTCTCGACACTCTGCAGCACCACCACAGGTCCCTACAGAACCAGCGCCTCTTCCTTCCACATCTCCCGTACCGTAGTCCGTTAGTGCTTAGAATTCTGCACGTCTCTGCTGCTCTCTGTACCACGGCAGCGTGTGGCGCAGCTGAGCGCTGAGAGATGATCGTTATCGTCATTGTGAATCAGTTCATTCGATAAACTGTTTATTATCGTCAGGATTCAGAGATTTTGAATTGATTCCATTCCTCTCTGAAAAAAAATAACTCTGTTGCTTTGTTCTTCCTCTTTTCCACAATGAAATACTTTAATTTTTATGAACAGTGCACAAAAATCTCTCACCACGCCATCTGGTGGCCCTTACCAAATTTTATATCGTGATGAATATTATGTATCGTGATGTGATGTTTCTTGCCATATCGCTGAGCCTTAGTGTGCAGTTTGAAGCACACCTGTACACCTGTGCACCTGTACATACCACGTGTTCATTAAATCATTTATTTATTTATTAATTTATTAAGTGTGATGATGATGATGATGATGAAGAATGTGGTGTGTGTGGTTGCAGGTTATTCCAGAGCAGAACGGGACGAACTCAGACCACTGCTTCAGGTAGGAAATGTCTCACCTGCGTGTCAGTAACGCACCTGCGTGTCAGTAACGCACCTGCATTAGTCATACTGCGATGCTGCTTTATTACTGTGTGGCGTGTTAAGCCTGTGAGATGACGAGGTTTATTATATTTAATTTGTTCGTAGATTCACTCAGCTTATAAAGTAAGCTTTATAATGTGCCGCTGTTGGTGTGTGTGTGTGTGTGTGTGTGTGTTACAGATGCAGTGAGTACTCCCCTGCAGGATTCTCAGCTGATTAATCAGCAGCTGCGTCAGAGAGACAGCGTACAGCCTCAGTGTAAAGTACGAGCAGAACTGTACTCTTATTATTATTATTATTATTATTATTATTATTATTATTATTATTATTATTATTATTATTTAATCACTACATTAAAGGGTTTTCCCTGTATTTCTGTCCATCTGTCTCACTCAGCCTGGACGCTACTTTGGGCTGTGAGCGTACTCTCCCAGATACTCTCAGATTTCCACCATCTGGGCTCTTTACATATTTACGAATGTTCCAGAGTTTTCTAATTTACCAGCTGGACGTATTTCTGGGACCTGTGCGTCCAGCGAAGGGTCTAATTTCAGATTGTCTAAACGCTATAAACCTGAGTGCGG
>JAKKZN010004603.1:0-15094 GCA_033441825.1 Pangasius elongatus | reverse complement strand
TTATTCAAGTGAAAGAGGAACTTTTAAAAAGATGTGTTAATAAAAAAAATATAATAATAATAATAATAATAATAATAATAATAATAATAATAGTGAGTTTATAAATAAGTCAGTAGTAAACAAATAAGTATTTAAAAAATATATGTTGCGTTTCTGGTACTACTACTATTAATAATAATAATAATAATAATAATAATAATAATAATAATAATAATAATAATAATTATCATTTAATAAATGGCGAGAGCAATCACATATGTATTTAAAATTGTGTTGCATGTCTACTTTATTTATAATTTATTTTATTATTCAATTGAGGTATACTACTACTACTACTACTACTACTACTAATAATAATAATAATAATTACTATAAGTATATTAATTAAGAATGTAAACAGTAAACACTGGCTTTTTAATGAGTGTTACACTGTTATGATATATTTATTATTTATTGTTATTTAAGGCTACTGTGTTATTCAGCTTTGGTTTGTGTATTTGGTTGAACTAGTAGTTGTATTGGTATTTTATATATATTCTAATATAGTAATAATAATTACACAGAATCCAAGGGTAAACAAATAGCTGTGAAAAAAAAATTATTTTAAGAAAACAGCTACTAAATTATGACGAACTGCAGTGACTCTAACATCATGTCTCACATTATTTAAACATTATTTCTGTTTTATTTGAGCTTCCTGGACACCGCAGGTTTAATAATAACATGTTCGTTTTGTTAGTTTTGTGCTTAATCCAGAACAAACTTATAACATTAACACACAAGTTAACACCGACACCACAGGTCTCAAACTCTTAGCGCTCACGGAAACCCCGGAAGTTTAGAGACCGCGCGAAAATGTCGTCACTTCCTGTTTTGCGACGCGGTTCGGGTTGGCGCGATTGTTTTTGGAGCAAAGCGATTCTGAAATGGTAAGAAGCGAGCTACACCAAGCTATATTACTCTTTTCAGTCGTTACACGGTGTCACAGATTCCTGTTGTTTTGAAGTTTACAGCGAATTCTGTTGAAATGTTAATAAAGAATTGGTTTTCTAAACGCTTTAGTTTACACCGCTAGCTAGAGGATCAGCCTGGAGCCCAAACGCCTCCGTGCTCCCTTTCCGAGTGCACTACTGCAGAGTGTCCCTAATCCTGATGGCGCCTCTGTACTAGTGCACTATGAGTTAACCCGGTGCTTTTCAGGACTCAGCCCGTGTTAAGCTAATCTAGGTGAATGTTAGCGAACAGGTTATCAGCTGAATGTGGGTTCTTAGGTACTCACACACATATATACACACACTTATACTTTTTTTTTTTTTTAATGTTTTTGCTCATTAGCTGTTAGCTCACTATCCTTACAACACCTCCCTGCCTTGATTTGTGCTTTTTTTTTTTTTTTGTAGCATCTAGGCTAGCCAACTGTAAGCCTCCTTCTTCTTTGTTGTTGTGTCTTCAGCTTAAATGCTCAAAGTTCACATGATCATTAACACATCATTGTTCCCTGCAGACTTCTCGAGCAATGTGAGGCGTGTACTAACCCGCAGAGATGGAGACGAATGCCATAGATGAGCTTTATGGTGATCTTGGTCAGGGGCATCATGGTAAGATTTCACACAATCCATAATCCACATCATGATGCTTTCCGTTTACAACATATCAACAAGAGCGTTGTCCTTCTGGAGCAAGCCAACATGTGTTAAAGTGGATAAATCATTCACGATACAATATCAACATCAGAGCTGTAATCATCATCATCATCATCATCATCATCTGATCTGATACGGACCTCCTCATAGTCACCGTAGATGATCAGATATCTGTTGAACCACTCACGATTAGGAAAATGTTATTCATAGATTTCAAAGATTGAGTAGCTGTAAATATAATCTAAGTGTATTTCTTTTTTTTTTTTTATTGATTTAATATAAACAATAGAGAACACAGTAGGTTGGCACGATATAACCGAAATGTCACATCACGATACTTCCGCAATATGCAATACGCAATACGCATCACACGATATTTGGTACTTCATGATACTTGAATTTAACGTCTACAGAAATAAATTAGCACTGAAAACAAGGTGTGTGTGTAACAGTTTTAATGCTTCCGAGTAGTAGATATCTTGCAATTGTGGTTACTGTTTTAAAAAAAAAAAAAAAACCTGAAAAACAGTACTAAGAAGATATCACAATACCCACGATATGATATCGATTATTATATCACATCGCCCAGCCCTGGTGCTTCGTAAACGTACAGTAAGTAAGTGTAATACAGCCATTTATCGACATTAAACATGTAAGTAAGTCACGTTTCTGTGTCTTTTTGACTGTTAAAAAAATTTGCAAAGGGAAGGCACAGAACAAATATTAAATATATAAAAGCCGTATCTGAAATATACACATATGGCAAAGTAAGTTAATAATGTACTAGATTATTTTTGATTTATTTGCAATTAGACGATTATGTAACAATCGTGACCGAGATAATAACAATCAGGTGCCGACCCCAATACCCATAATCAGTACCCGATCGGTGTGTTCATATTTATCCATAAATACAGTCTCTTAATCAGGCTTCGTTATGTGAAACAAACACATTTTTTTAATGAATTTTCAGGCACAGAATAAAAATGAAAGATGATTTCTTCTCTAACGTCTTCCAACATAATCTGTTTAGATTCTGTCCTGAATTATGACGAAGAATCTGTGGATATTTACTCAGGACTTGAGGACAGTCCCAAGAAAAATAAAGACAACGGTGAGCGTACCAGTTTTTTTTTTGCAGTAAAAGTAAGCATTTGATTGGTGTTTCGTTAATTTTAATAACACTGACGCAAGACCCGGACTTGTGCTTACGCTTTATGTGAGTGTTGTAGTGTGCTTGTTGTTGAATGTGGGATGTCTGTCTGATTTTCTCCTCAGGCAAGGACAGCAATTTCCTTTCACCTAATAGGGTGAAAGAGTCATTGGATCTGTATGAGGAGCTCATTACTGAAGAGCAGGAGGAGAAAGACGCGACCTATAATGAGGTTTTAATCCTTGTCTTTTTGCTAGTGTTAATTTGATTCTTATACACAACGATAATGGGTCTAACTTCTTAATTTCTAATTTCATCGCAGTTGAAAAGTAAATTTGTTGCGGCACAAAACCAGGTGCAGGATTTGATTGCAAAGTTGCAGCAGATGCAAACTAAGGTATGTAAATTTACCTGCAGACCTTTACACAGTTTTTAAATTTTTATTACGGAATAAGTGAAGCAAGGAAGAAAACACTTTGGGGGGGTGCTGTTAGAGGGAATTAATCAACGATGGGGCGGTGTGATGAAGCAGAGTTACTGTTATCACTCCAAAGCTGAATATTTTCCAATAACGATAAGCAATTTGTCGTCAATTACAATTACACTTTTTTTATAGTTGCATTTAACTTAGCAGTTACATTATATCAGCTATAAACACACATTCCCTCGCCATCATCTCTTTCCTCGTTCATCCTCAGCCGCTAGAAAATTAGTCGACACTTTCTGACCAATCAGATTTGAGAATTCAGCAGCGCTTTTGTATAATGACTGTTATTGCATAGAGTAGTAATAATGATTAAACAAATTAGTGAGAAGAAACAACAAACATAATCTGATGTGGGGTTTTTTTTGGGTTACAGAACTCAAGTTTACACCAAGAGAACACTCTGCTGAAGAAAAACATATGTGCACTTATCAAAACGGCTAAAATGGAGATTGTTAGGAAGGATGAAGAGATAAGCAAGTTAAACAAAAGGTAAACAATGCTCCGTTATGATCAGTTTGTCTGGTCGATTTACAGCGTCTATAATGCATGGATGCCGTGTAGCCAGAAATGACTACATCTTTCTTTACTGGATGTTCCTGCAGATCAATTCGGGGTAGTTTCCATCCATCTGCGAGGGAAAGAGGACAAGATGCCTACAACAGGAACTTGGCAAATTTGAACAGCCCTGCTGGTCCTGTAAGGGAGTCTCAGGATCTTAAAAGAGACAAGGGGTTAGCAGAGGTGTCACAGGGAAGACCATTAAATCAGCCTGGTGATTCATCCTCGGTGGATGCCACACCATCATCGTCTGTGGTGCTGCGAAGATGCTCCAGGAGCAACCTTGAGAATCCTTTAAATCGGCAAAATAAGGATTCTCATGGTTTGGATTTACTTTCCATCCCCACTCCACAAGATCAGAGACATGCCCAGGATAGTAGGACGTCTTATAGCAGAGAAAGGGAAAGCACAAGCACGAACTCTGAGACTAGCAGTAGGCAGAGTGTTTGTGATGAAATGGATAGCAGGAAGGGAGCGAAACAATCTGGTAAAGAGAGCACCTCAAAAGAGAGGGACATATCAGAAAAATCTCAAACCAAAATGGATAAAAACAGATCAGAAAGAGAGCAGATGGAGTCTGCAAAAAGTAGTTGTGGATCAGGCAATGGTCAACGTCACCAGCATGACGATCCTGTAACGCTCAGGAGATCTGGCCGTCCGAGGAGTCCTTCCTCTCATCCACGACATGCCTTCTCGTCTACCCCCGATTCGTCTAGATCGAATGCAGACACACAGAGCAGGAAAGAAGAATTCCGGCATAAGCAAGGACAGGAAAGACAAAGCGGACATACAGACGTGTCTGGCAGTAGAAGTGAAAAGAGCAGCTCGGACAAGTTGCACCAAAAGATGGAGAAAAGAGGATCAAGGGAGCATCACAGAAAAGAGGAGAGGAGGCAAGAGGGTATGAGCAGCTCAGAAAGGAGACGCACCAGAAGTGATGGGATCAAGGAGTATGAGCATAGGAAGACTCAAAGTGAAGAAAGAAATAGACCAGATGAAAAGAATAGCAATAGAGGAGAAAGAAGAAGCACCAGGTCTGAGACTAGCAAAGAACACGAGCAACAGAATGCCCAAGATTCGAGTACCTCAAGAAGGATGAGTAATAAAGCAGACAAAACACGCATCAATGATGGAAAGGACCGAAGTCGCGCTGACAAAAATAGACTGCATGCTTCGCCTGTTAAACCTAACCATAATGCTCAAAAGCTAAGAAAAGATCAAGATGACAAAAGGAGGACATCTGGCAGAACTGAAGAATCATCCAAGGGCAAAGCATCAAGCAGTCGTGATGACTCTAGAGGTTATATAAGTTCTGATAGACATAGTGCCAAGGAGAGTATAAAAGGCAAAGGGAGGGTTGATAAAGAAAAACGAATTGGCACTCCAGACAAAGGATCAAAGAACACTCCAGATAATGCAAGGATCCCTAAAATGAGTGAGGATGGTAATGTTCAAGTGGAGAGCCTCAGAAATGCAACAAGAAAATCTCCAATAAGGTTAACCACCAGTTGTGATAGTTCTGCCATGCCAGAGGAGAGTAGTCCAAAAAGAAAATTAACCTTTATGGAAACTCTGAACCTGACTGTCTCACCAATTAAAAGGCAAAACAACTCTGAACGAGCTAAAGAGCCAGTTCAGCCACCTCCTGAGGACATCCTTGTAAGCAACTCGACTAAGGACAGAAGTTCGTTTGAGGTTGGAGAAGAGTTTTGCGTGATTGATGAAGTAGAGGTTGACTCTATGGATGACTCCCTGGCTCTCCCTACCAGTACAACCACACAGCCACATTGTAAAGAACCACCAACAAGCCTGGAAGTCAAGGGAAAGGAGCTTGAATTGCCAAAAATGTTTGATGGTGACCTGAGTGAAACTCAATCTGGGAAAATGGACGGTACAGATTCGGCGATAAAGGAGGATGAATCCATTACAAAAGCAGATTTTGTAAATACAGATGTATGTCCTACTAGCATTTCTCAGAAATGTGTGGTAGATAAGACTGCTGTTCCTGAAGTTTCTTTAGCCCCAGAAAATGTTGAATCAATTGACAGTCCCTCTGTTCCTTTAACTGATATTAGCTGCAAAGAACAAGACTCTCAGGCTTCTGTGAAGAAAGACACAGAAAGGAGAAGGATCGGTACTCAGAATTCTAGTGAAGGTGGCCAAATAGATGATAAACCAGAGGCATTAGTTCAAAATGACACACCTCAGCAGGAAGAAGCCACTTCTGTCATGGCAACTGCTACGGCCAAGACTTGTTCAAATTCGGACCCCTCTGTGTTTCTGGAAGTTGTCTCTAGCACTGTTAGCGTGGAAAATAACCACCAAAGCAAAGAAACAATAACTGTTTCAGACATGGAGATCACACGAGGCCTTGAGAACCCAGATCTTTGTCCAGGCCCACAAGTAGGGCCAAACGCTGAGGCGATTAATGTCAACACCATACTATCTGAACAAGCAAGCTCCTCTGAGCCTGATTCCACAGAGAATGAGATTGAGATCTCCAGGCCTTCGCGGTCTGTATTGGAACCTCATGATGAAGATTCCATGATGCTGACCCTGAGCAACATTAAAGTAATTCCAGAAGCCATCAGTCCTCTTACAAGTCCAGTACGCCAGATAAAGAAATCCCAGCAGGAGCACTTAGGAAAGGAACCACATGTCAAAAGTCTCAGTAAAGGTCAGTGTACTATGGGCTTTATGTATTTTATGGTTTTGGAAAAAAAAATTGTAAATCCAAAGGGGTTCTTTGGTTTGTTTTACTGGGGGAAGTTCATGCAGAACCATACAACAAATGATTTATTTCTAAGAGTATATATTAATAAAGTCTTGCAACTTTGCTGAAATGTATTATTATGTTTTAAAGTGATTTTTAATTTTACTTGCAGGTGAGATGTTTACACATTATATACACAAAATTTATTTATTTATTTTTGTTTTCAGATTTCTCCACATCAGCCACTGTGGCAGATAAGGATGCAGTCAAGATGGACATGAACAAAGAAAACAAGAGACCATATTCCTCGGTCATGCCAAGTGTGCAGAAAGATCAGCAAGAGGCTCTTTCCTCTACTGCTACTGAAGAAGACTTGGAAGAAGGGGAAATCATCAGTGAGAGTGATGGGGAAGGTGCTCTGGTCATTCAGAGTCCTCCGAACGAAAAAAGATCAAGTTTACGGAATCAGCCCAGTCCCAGATCACCAAGGTTACAAAAAAAAGCTCAAATGCGACCCGCTGTTACTCCCAGCCGCAAAGAACAAGAGAAAAACACGACTCCTAAAGACAGTCCCTCCTCGAACAAGAGGCGTTTCAAAACCGTCACTGTTCCACCCAAGGCGAAAATTTCAACTTCTGCTGAATTTATGAACATGTTGTTATTTATACGGTCAGAGCTGAGACGAAAGTACATGAAACTTCATAAAAATGTCACCAAACCAGCTTTTTGCTGCATCGTTGAAATGTCTCAGGCTTCTTTCACAGAATTTGTTGACAGCGTAAACTTTCACAAATTTTGCAGTCAAGGAAATGAAATCAAACCTCGGCTCAATAAGATAATCTCTTCTGTAATGAGCAAGGTCTCTAACAATGGCATTGTGAACCGTATCTTTGAGCAACGAGCTGAAGATCTCAAGCAGAAGCTGTGGAATTTTGTAGATGGCCAGTTTGATTTTCTGTTTAAGGAACTAAAAGCAGCACTTAAAGGTGCTCCAGATCTTTCCAAGAATAAATCATGTTTTGAAAGTAAGCAGTCAAATCCTAGGGTAAAAGAGAGTTTGAATGTGGATCTGAGCAAGCTACAAGCTAAAGAACCTTTGAGCACAACTGAAAACAGACCACATAAAAAATCTCAGGGTGAAATAGAAAGCGAGGGCCAAAAGGTCCAGGAGAAGATCACTTCTTCAAACAGTTTGCCATGTAGAGGCGTTGGCAGCAGTGGTAAAAACATAAAGGCAACCATGGAGGAGGGGACCAAGGTACCAGAGGTATCCACACCTAACCAGTGTAATCAGCTACAAGCGGATTCATCGTCTGAGAAATCTCTCCAAGAAGGTGTCCCCGCACATGAGAACAAAACCTCCAGCTATACCCGCCGTCTTTCTCACAGTGGATCAATCCAAGATAGGGCAGACTTTGAAATTCTGACAGAGCAGCAAACATCAAGTTTGACCTTTAATCTGGTAACTGATTCCCAAATGGGAGATATATTCAGATGTCTCTTGCAAGGATCTGATCTGCTAGAGACTGGTGATAATCAAAACTGGCCACTCAACACTCCACGGAAAGAAGGTCAAGCTGGAGAGAGTCTCATTGGGGTCATGACACCCAGCAAGATGATAACACCATCGAAGCTCATCACAACATGGACATCTATTTCACCTTACAAGGTTCAAATGCCATTAAATCCAGCACTCCTTGATGAAAACTGCATGTTGGAAGTACCGTCTAATGCTCTTTCTAACCAGTCTGCCCCTGCTGTGGCCGCAGTGAGTTCCCAGCAGCCTTTCTCTATTTTGGCGGAAGATTTGGCGGTATCTCTTACCATTCCCTCTCCCTTAAAGTCAGATGGCCATTTGAGCTTTTTGCACCCAGCTAGTGGACCGCCACGGTCCACACCAAGCAACATCATCAGTGCTCACTACAGCGAAGATGCACTTCTTGATGGAGAAGATGCCACCGAGCAAGATATTCACTTGTCTCTCGAAACGGACAACTCCAGCAGTCCGTCAAGTACCAGTGGAAATTGGGAGGCTACAAATCCAGCAGTGTTCCAGTTCAAACCAAACTTGCCTATGCAGGCAGAGGTAATGGAGAGGTCCAATGATCACTTTATAGTTCGGATCAGACATACGTCTCCTGGGGTACAAGAGGAACCCAAACAGGAGCACAAAGAGGTTTTGTCTTCACATACACTGGATCGGAGACTGCCCTTGGCAGGTCAGCCTCAGGTCATCTCAAATGAAAGAAGTGAAGCTGAAACATCAAGCAAGAACACCTCAAATGGTGTGCTTGCAGAAGGCAGTACAGCCAACTTGCCCAAAACCACTGAGAACCAGCTCGAGCAAGCTGAGAAAGGTGCTGATGCCACTGGAGTCACTGCTGCCAAAGAATCTGAGCATGAGTTAAAGAACGCATGCCACAGGGTGTCCAGGAAACGTAAGAAGCATCATTCAGGGCCAAAAGCAAAACGTTCTCGAAGAGAGAAATCACAAGACAAACAAGAAAAACAAAGGCACAAAAAGAAGTCAAAATCATCCAAGGATAAAAATGAGAAGACCCCTTCAAAGAAGATCAAGACGCCATCTCCTCAGTTGTCTCCTAACAGTCTCTCTGCTAAGAACGTAATCAGGAAAAGAGGAGAAGTGGTGGTGACCTGGACCAGGTGAGTGTATATTAGACTTTGGCTGCTGTAGCTAATGTTGTGTCCACAGTAAGTCATTGCCAAGAATCAAGCAAGCGACAATTTTTTTTTTGTATTGTTTTTTCCTCAAGGGAGGAAGACCGAGATATTCTTGTTGCGCTCAAAACGAAAGGAGCTTCTTCTAAAACATTTGCTACTCTGTCATCCAAGATGAGAAAGTCACAAGCACAGGTATTTTATAACTAACTATATCTGAAGTAGATATGAGATCTACCTCAAGGTAGCCAAGGCTTAACCTAACAATGTCCCTTTCCCGTTACAGATTGAAGAGCGATTCACCCAGCTCATGAAACTGTTTAAGAAGAAAGAGAAAATGGAGAACTAAGCCGCTGTGACTGCAGGATAATGGCTAACTAAAGAGCCACAGGCAAAGAAACCAGCAGAAGCCAGTCCTTTCACTGGATTTTGACAAGCTGGAGAGTTGTTTTTTTTTCCCCCCAGTGTTCTTTTGAGGAGGCAAGCACTGCGAAATAATCTGCAATACTCTGGTCGAGAGTCATTGTCTTATATTTTGGCGCCTTCAGTTAAGTTTATAGGTCATTATGTTAAATTCTAGGCATGAGCCGAAATCAGTAGATGTTGACGGCACTCGATCCATCACAACATTTTGGTTCCATGCAGTTCATTTGGTGTAAATTTTTTTTTATAGATATACAAAAGCTGTGATAAATAACAGCGAAAAGGTTCATTACAACATGATGTCTAAACTGAACCTGAGGTGAATTAATGGCTTTCCATTAAAGACACTGGAGTCATTTTTGCCTAGTACCAGCTACCTCTAAGAGATTGGAATAAGCATGCTTGAATGAGAAGTAGAAAATATGAGGTGGTGTAAAGCCTGACAGAGCATAGACCTGTGTTCAAGAAGTCTTTACCAAGGAACTATAAGCTGCCACCAACATTACCATACAAAACTTAGTTCCTTTTTTTGCGTACTTTGATTTATAATTATCTTCAAAAATCTTAGCCATCCAGATCACAAAGACACATGATAATTCAAAATGAAGCAGAGCAAACTGTTATCTCAAAGGTTCCAAATAAACATGCATTCAGTTGTTCATGACAATTCAGAGTAATTTCTTTAAAGTCACTAATTGAATGGTTAAAATTTTGTCTCAATCTCGTTGTCCTGAACTCAGGATTTTATTGTTCCTCAGATTATCACCAGGCCTGCAGGCTTGTCTTGTACATATGATAAATGTGAGAGTTGTTAGAAGTCTTTTATTACTTAATAAATTTATACCATTTTTATTTCGCTCTGAATGCAGAGATTGCTAGACAGCCTTCTGTCAAACTTCCTGTCTGAATAAATATTCTGTAAATATTGTAAAATGCAGGAAACCTTTTTACTTTTTAAAATAAAGTTAATTTATTTCAAGTCTGTGTGATAATTGTGTATGTGGCATTATTATTTAGACTTTCAAAAGCTTTTCTTCATCCTATTGCAGGAAGCTTTTACTGAATTTCACAGTGTTCATTGTTTTCATTCCATATGTAAAAATGAAAGTTTTCAAAGTATGCTGTTCATTAAAAACTGAAATATTGAAGTCTCTCACTGGGTTTCCAGTCACCTTAGAATTATATCTTGGCTCCATTGTGGATTTTTGGTGTAGCAAAATATGGGCTTGCACTACAGCAGTTTAGAAGATTACCTGAATCATCTGGTTCTGTAAGCATCCCTCAATTAATTTTATTGATCTGATTATATAGAGTTAAGAAAATTTTAGTTTTATGTGTATAAACTTAATTATCTCACCACAGTTGGTTTTGGAAAAATTCTGCAGGTGTTAGTTTACTCTAATGCATGACCTTTAATCATCCTGCTTCAAAATCTGAATCTAACAGTGTTTAATCTCATGTTTATATGTTTCATGCATTATAGCCATGTAGGATGGGTATTGAGACTAGCATGTGCCCCTCCCCTTATGTTGTCAGTGACCGAGTTGTGCCAGCTATTGCCCTGAGGGGGCTGTCCAGCCGCCCACAGATCAATAGAAACCTTGTATTAGTTCATCGGGTGCAGTAGGTCTGGGATTCATTTACTGAAGCTATGCCCAGAGAGAGGAGCTCACCTGCTTTACTGAAGAAGGGAAGAAATTGGAGGTGCACAGCTAGCGTTGTCTCCGTCATAATGAATCAGTGCTGAGAATCATCTTTAATACAGTTCAAAGCGTGTAAGTCTCTGTCTTGTTCACTCTCACAAAAATGGTTCCTCAAGGTTTCTTTAGTGTGTTAATAGTTCTAGGAGTACTTTCCTGAAAGGAAACCCTTGGTTTTTGGGTACTACATAGAACTTTTAAGGGTTTCCCCTCAGAGAGACAAACTGTAAGAACCTTTGGGTTGCTAGATGTAACTTTTTTTTTCCTAAAATTGTATCTACCTCCTTAACCAAAAGTTACGTGTATGTTTTGCACTCTCATACAACTTTAGGCTATGTGAAACCAAAAATGGGTGATTGGAATTTTTTGGGAAGCATCTTGGAGGAAGTTCATGTCCACTCCACCATTGTGGGCAAAATATGGCTGACTATCCTCTTTATCTTTCGCATGCTGGTCCTTGGAGTTGCTGCTGAAGATGTCTGGGATGATGAGCAAAGTGAGTTTGTGTGTAACACGGAGCAGCCCGGGTGCAAGAATGTCTGCTACGACCAAGCTTTTCCCATCTCCCTCATCAGGTACTGGGTCCTGCAGATCATCTTTGTATCCTCACCTTCTCTGGTGTACATGGGCCATGCGCTGTACCGGCTGCGTGCTCTGGAGAAAGAGAGGCACAAGAAGAAAGCCCAGCTCAAAGTTGAGCTGGAGGGGATAGAGGGAATATTGGATGAACACAAAAGGATTGAGAAGGAGCTGAGGAAACTGGAAGAACAAAAGAGAGTCAGGAAAGCCCCTCTGAGAGGTTCCCTACTGCGTACATATGTGTTTCATATTTTAACCAGGTCAGTGGTGGAAGTGGGCTTCATACTGGGTCAATATGCCCTTTATGGTATAGGACTGGCCCCACTGTATAAGTGTGAGAGAGACCCCTGCCCCAACATTGTGGACTGTTTTGTGTCCAGGCCGACAGAGAAAAATATTTTCATGATCTTCATGCTGGGCATCGCTGGGGTTTCCCTCTTCCTAAACATCTTGGAGATCTTTCACCTGGGAGTAAAACAGATCAAGCAGAGCATATATGGCAACGTACATGGTGGAGATGATGAGAGTCTTTGCAGGTCAAAGAAAAACTCCATGGTGCACCAAGCATGTGTCCTTACAGATTGCCTGCCACAGAAATTTGCACACATGACCCAAACATCCTATGCCATAGTGACCGATGGGCAGGTGGAAGCTTTGCCACCCCACATGCCCCCTAGCAACCCTCTACCCTCCCCTGAGGCACCAACCAGTGACGCTCCTGCATCTGAGCAGCCCAAGCAGCCACGTATCCCAAGCCAGCCTGAGATCCAGGCCACCCGTCATCTAGGGGCCTCAGAGCGGCTTTCCACCATGGACAACCGTGGCCACTCTTCCAGCAGCGATGACTCTGGACCCAAGATATCTGGCCCTCTGAAGGGTGTTGGTCAGCTACCTCGAGCTTCCCTCAGAGCCAGCAACATCGAGATCCCAGCATCCCTTCAGAACTCTGCACGCAAGCAAAGTCGGGTGAGTGCATGCAAGGACCTGAGTGAGGAGAGTGATTCGCCAGAACACCACCCCACAGGTAGGAAAGCTAGCTTCATGTCCCGAGGGCTTTCTGAAAGCAGACTGGCCATTCCACTAGACAGTCCAATGTCTAAAAGCGGCTCAGAGTCAGAGGCCAAGCGTCTGGCTCAGAGTGAAAGCCCTGCCATGACCCCTCCACCTGCTGGTGGGCGCCGCATGTCAATGGTAAGAACCTATTTTCAGGAGAAAAAAAAAGGTCTTCTGCATGAGGTGTTTGTAATGACGAACACTTTTAAAAGGTTAACTCTAGAATCATAAAGCATTTGGTTTATCCCTTTAAAATTCTATTTTACCTACAGTTTCGCTACCAGAGAGGGTTTTCGGGAATTAAATAAAGAACAAAACACAACAGAGGCATGCTGTTATAGGAAAATAATCAATGATGTGGTCGTGTAGTGTGGCCTGATATTGAGTTCCTGTTAGCACCCGGAGCTGATTATTTTCCTATAATGGAACATACTGAAGTGCTTTATTCCTCTTATACCACACCAATGTTCCAACTACTAAATTTCTTTTATTTATTAAAGAACAAGATTGTGTACTTTTTTACAGCCAGAACTACTGTCATTGCTGCTGTTATAGAAAATGAATCAGCACCTGCTGACCAATCAGATTCGGTTATTCGGCAGCATAAGGATTCTTAACAATCTAAAGAACTGCTAAAGAACCTATTATTAGTTCTAAAAGTGTAATTGTAAGTGCAATTACTTCACCATTGGTGATTTGTGATATGGGTATCTGTTCAAATATTTACTGTTTGTGTTGTAATACTATTAAAGTACAGACATTTTCCAGTTAATAAAGATATGAATACATATAGTAGGTGTACTAGGTAATATAATACACATCATGTGAACTAGTACATGTGGTGTATATCCATACTATAATAATAATGAGATGTTTAAAATTTTTCCCTCTTTCAGAGCATGATCCTGGAACTGTCTTCGATCATGAAAAAGTGAACTCTGATGAAGTGTCAACCTTTCAGAACACCAAAAAGTGGATCATCACTATGGCTTTGCTGACCGTATGCTGCACAATTACTGGCATATTTATTGGTTTATGTTCTGTGTAAAGAGTTTGTCCGTTTGCATAGAGCTTTGCTAATTAAATTACTCTTTCGTCCTCACGCACACACTGATGCACATTTTTTCCTTGTTGTGACACAAAATAATTAGAGGCAATGGAATTTTTGCACATAAAACCTAAGCATATTGCACATTAAAATTGTGCTTTAAGACCACGACTGTAAATGTAAACTAGGGCCTTGCTTTAATTCATTTTGACTGTATTTTGAAGAAAAAATAATCAATAATTTTGAGTAAATCTTCTTATGAAAGTGGTCAGTATTATTCTTTGGAGGTATATCAGCACAGAGCTTTGAATTTATTTATATGGTTTTCCTGTCTTTAAAAAAAACCCAAGCCTTTTAAAGCCAGGTTTAGAATAAAAAGCTTTTTTTTTTTTTTTTTTTTTTATATATATAAATAATGCAACTTTACTATCTGGTCTTTGTTCCCTTTGCCTTACTGTCTTTGTATTTTACATTAACTGCTCTAAACTGTATGAATATCTTCTTTTTAAATGTTTGAAATTTTAGCGCTTAGCTCTGTTATAAACATCAGACTGAAGGTTGTTGACCTGATGTGACGTTTTTGGAACAACTGTGTAACTTCCTGAATTAGCTTCATCAATAGCTGCGCTCTGAACAGCAGTATTGATTAATATCTGGGAACCACAGGCCTCATTAATGTACATCGATACAAATTAGGTTCAGACAAACACCTGTTATTGCAGTCTGCTGAAGTTGCTACTGTTTTGTTTGTTTCTGCACATAATGACAATTCACATCAGTTGACACTGGGCTCATGATTATAAAAGTGTTGTTCATTACGTAAGTGATGTTATAGAAAAGTAATCGACGACAGGGTGGTGTGATGCATAGTGACTGTTACTACCCCAAAGTTGATTATTTTGCAGTTAACATCACCTCCCTGAAGGGTTTTATTCCTCTTATACCATAACAATTTTGTGAACGATTACAACTGTTAACTTATTAAATTCAATTCAATTCAATTTTATTTGTATAGCGCTTTTAACAATGGACATTGTCACAAAGCAGCTTTACAGAAA
>JAKKZN010002588.1:0-14520 GCA_033441825.1 Pangasius elongatus | reverse complement strand
AACGGGTACCTGTAGCTGGGTGTGATGGAGATGTTGAACCCTCCGTAGCCGTAGAGGAAGGCCGGGTGCGAGCCGTCCAGCTGGAGGCCCTTCTTGTGCACGATGAACATGGGGATCTGCGTGCCGTCTGTACTGGGGTAGAACACCTGCGCAGGAAGACTTTATACTGAGGCATTGTGCTTGCACTAAGAGTTTTCGTGTGTGCGTGTGTGTGTGTGTGTGAGCGTTACCTGTGTGGTCTGGTAGTCTGTAGGGTCGAAGCCCTTCACTTGGACCTCCCTGAAGACGTGCGGCTGTAGAGGAGTCTTGGTGAGGTCGCAGTGGTAGATGATGGCTGCGAGATAAAAGGACAGAAAAAAATTTAACATTTATTTTTAAAACTTACTAAATTAGCAAATAGATGGAACACACTGGACATGCAAAAAAAAAAAAAAAAACCAGAGTAAAAAGTAAGCTCCACGCTGTCTGCACTCACCTGGAGAGAGGAAAGAGGTGAAGTAGTAGAAGATCTCGGAGTCCTTCTTTCGGCCAGTGAAGCCCACGATGGAGCCCACCTCCAGCGGGAAGGTCTTCAGCTCCTCCCCCGACGCCAGCCGGTACATCTTCAGGACGTTCTTCACGTCGTGGAGGTAACACACACACAAGAAGCTGGAGTATGTGCACGTAGCAAACACTGATGGGTAAAGAGATCAAAAAATGCTTAAACATACCGAAGCGTACGATTGTTAGTATCCGTGTTGTCTCAAATAGCTAGGCAGATAGCTAAACGCTAGCGCTGAGAATTAATTTTTATTTTAATGTGGAGTTTTTCTCACCGAGGACGTCTTTGTCATGCTGAGGGATGAGCTCCTGCCACTGACCGGGCGCCGGCTGAGCGAAGTCCACGTTGATGAGACGGTAGAGCGGAGCGTCCAGGTTCGTTTTGAAAGTAAACACGGTGCCCTCGTTCGTCACGTATTCGTACTCGGCGTCAAAGTTGTCGATCAGCTTCACCCACGGCAACAATCCTGTCGTGACACAGATAGCGATGAGTCTAAATCAGGAGCAAGACGTTTTCCCTGCAAATCCTGCAATGTGACCAATCATTGATGTTCAGTGTAGCAAGCCCCGCCCCCGACAGTTTCAAATCCACAGGTATATACTCACTCTGAAGTAGGAACTAAAAAAAAAAAGGATTCTGGACCTGTAACCCAAAACCTAAAGTTCCTGAAGTCCCATAATGATTCCTAAAGAGGAAACATATCAAAGGTTCCTGAAAAAAAAGTCTTCAGTGAGACACCTGAGGTTTCTGAGATCCTAAAAAGCTCCTCCAGTTCCTAAAACGTTCTTCAACACATCTAAAGTTCATGAAATGGCTCAAGTGAAATGGCACCTATGAGAGCTCCTTGGGGGGAAAAAAGTTCCCCAAACTTAGTTACTCATTTTCAGAAAAGGTTCCTAAGATTAAAACTCACCTACAAATCTCAAACAAACAGTTCAAGTGGAAACACACTTAGGGTTCATGACTTCCTGAAAAAGTTCCTCAAGTGAAAACATGCCTAATCTTCCAGAGCTCTTAAAATGTTCCTTAAATAAAAAATAAAATAAAATAAAAATTATTGCTAAAATGGTAACAAACCTAAAATCCTGAGCCTCTTAAAATGGTTTCTTAAGTGAAAATGTGCCAAAGATTCTTGAAAAAGGTTCCTCAAGTGGAAACACACCTAAGATTCCTGAGTTGTTAGAAGGTTCCTCTAGTTAAAACACATCTAAAGTTCCTGAAAAGGGTCCTATAAGAGTTGCTTAAATGTTTTCCAAACTTAAAAGCTACTAATAGGGCGGAGAAGGGGAGAGGAGGGCTGAGGAGGGGAGAGGAGGGCGGAGGAGGGGAGAGGAGGGCGGAGGAGGGGAGAGGAGGGGAGAGGAGGGCGGAGGAGGAAGAGGAAGAGGAATGAGGGCGTGTTGTTGGAGAAGAGGCTGCTGAGAGGATCACCTGCGATGCCGTCCGAGACAGTGTTGAGGTCGCAGTACCACAGCCTGTTCACTGGGTCACACCCTTCTCTGATGGACAGCAACACGTAGCGGCCATCGTCAGAAACCTAGAACACACACACACACACACACACACACACACACACACACTGAATTGTGCGACGTGACGGGAAACGATACATCCAGTCTGTTTATGTTTACGTATATAATGACGTGACTTGTATAGGGACAGTGTGTCAGAGTGTCAGAGTGTGTGTGTATGTGTGTGTGTGTGTTACCTCAGCTCCACTCATCCACTTGGGCTGGTCGGGAAACTCGGCACACAGAATATCCCGGGACTGCGGAGTCCCCAACACGTGATAGTACAGCTTCTGATTCAGGTTAGTGGACGTCTCCGTCCCTGAGACAGAAAGAGTTTTTCCTTCTTTACACAAAACACTTTAAAGCAGCGAGCGATTCGTTTATTTATTTATTTATTGAATTTGTAAATGAGCTCTAACGCCACTCAGGTTAAGGTTAAGCGAGCGTGTGCGCACCATCGCTCTTCCCGTCCTGCTCGGGATACGAGTTGTAGAAGAGGCCTTTTCCGTCGTGGGTCCAGGCCATGCAGCTGAACTTGACCCTCTCGAGACGGTCCTCCAGAGCCACGGCTCCGTCGACGCGCAGGAACCGGATCTCCACCCAGTCGGAGCCGCTCGCGCTCACGCCGTACGCCAGGTACTCGCCGTCCTCGGAGAACGCGTAACCTGACGCACGGATGAAAAAAGAGAGAAAAAAAAGAGGAGAATATTATAAAAAGTAAAACAGTGGATGTGACAGCAGAAGGACACACAGCAAAACAAAATGGAGAAACATGGGAAGAGCTTGAGGCGTGAGGTTCGAACAATGGTAAACTGGCTGAAATTATCGTTTATTTTATTTATTTATTTTGTATAGCCTCAACAGGGTTTATCCAAAAAGAAAACAACAACAACAAACCCATCATAGTTAATTTTTTAAATTAGTTTGTAAAAGATAAATAATTGACGTACAGTTACGCACACACACTCACCTTGTAACGCTACAGTTCCGTCGTCTGAGAACGTGTTCGGATCGAGGAACACCCTGGGTTCCGCCTCGAGGTTCTCCTGTACGTAGAGAACGCTTTGGTTCTGTAGACCCGTATTATAGAAGTGAAAATATCTTACAGGGAAGAAAAGAGCTTCGGTCAGGGAGCAACGTCCTTTAACATCCGTATGTGAGAGCAGTACTTCATTTTATTTATACAGTATATAATTAACGAGTCAGAGGTAACAAAGATGACTCGCGCCGAACAAGCGAGTGATTAGGAATAAAAATGACTCGCGCTGAACAAATAAGACGTAAATAAGAAAAATGATCCAGTACACAACACGAGTCCGAAGTCATAAAAATGACTCCAAACAATCGAATTGGTCGGAAAAACTACAGAGAAATACTTAATCGTTTAAAAGATTCGGTCGAAGTAACAGAAATACAGCGCTGAATAATTAACTAATACACACACACACACACACACACACACCCTCGCCTCACCTGTTACCCCGTTTGAAGGGGCAGCTGTACTTCGGGTAATCATAGAGCTCGGTCATGCGCTCTTTGAAGACCTCTCTGATAGGACACTCCTCCAGGAAGGGCAACGTCACCTGGTTCTGAGCGTTCACAAACGCCTGAGAGGAAGAGAGTCGTGTGGAAACTCAGCCCGAGATTAAACACAGGCCACTGCCTCTCTCTCTCGCTCTCTCTCTGTGTCTCTCGCTCTCTCTCTGTGTCTCTCTCACTCTCTCGCTCTCTCTCTGTGTCTCTCGCTCTCTCTCTGTGTCTCTCTCGCTCTCTCGCTCTCTCTGTGTCTCTCGCTCTCTCTGTGTCTCTCGCTCTCTCTGTGTCTCTCGCTCTCTCTGTCTCTCTCACTCTCTCTGTCTCTCTCTCTGTCTGTCTGTCTCTCTCTCTGTCTGTCTGTCTCTCTCTCTGTCTGTCTGTCTGTCTGTCTCTCTCTCTCTCTCTCTCTCTCTCTCTCTGTCTCTCTCTCTGTCTGTCTGTCTCTCTCTCTGTCTGTCTGTCTCTCTCTCTCTCTCTCTCTCTGTCTGTCTGTCTGTCTGTCTGTCTGTCTGTCTCTGTCTCTCTCTCTCTCTCTCTCTCTCTCTCCCCCTGCACGGTGTGGAATCTCTGATGTTACGGTTATTAAAAGCTGAAAGAAGCAGCTGAGGGTTTTTACCTGCGTTTTCTCGCTGTCCGGATCTTCCAGCCAGCTGTATGGGTCGGGAACCTTCTGTCCGTGGTAATCGTCCACCTGAGAACACACCAGAAATAACAAAAATGATCCACGGCGAACAATAAACGAGTCAGAAATAACAAAAACGACCATAAGAAAATTCCATATTTTTCCAGATTTTTTTTTAAAAACATTTACGGGTCAGTGATGTGATGTCATATTTCCTGTGATTTATCTCCATGTTATTAATATTTAATATTAATATAATTAAATATATATACATTTGTAATATTTTTTATATTAACGTGAAACACTGCGAGCGTCACAGGAATCATCTACTGCACTCTTATTCTTCATAAATTAAAAAAAAAACAAAAAACAAAAAAAAAAAAAAAAAAACTTTCTTTTCCTTGTTAAATTTTATTTTTATTTGTTATTTTTTTTTTGTAAATCTTAATACTGACTGTCTTGTTGGGCCTGTGTAGATACGAGGGATTTTTTTAAAATCTATTTTTATTCTTTTTAATTAAAAAAAAAAGTCATTAACTGCATCATAAAAAGATTAAAAAACAAATAAACTGATTTTAAAATCTTTTTCTAAACAGATTTCTGAATTTCTATGTTTTTTATGGAAATTTATATTTTTAAATAAATATTATGCATTTTATTTATGTATATATTTCTTATAATTTTTTTTTTATAAATTTACTGTGTGTAGTTTTTTTAGTTTTTTTACAAATAAAGCTGTATTAATTAAATAATAATAATAATAATAATAATAATTATTATTATTATAAGATTAATAAATAATTATTTTTTTTAATTATTAAAATAAGTTTTTTTTGTTGCTTTTTGTAGTTATTCTTATAAATTTATAATGAATAATCAAATATGGTGTGTAGGTTTTTTTGTTTGTTTTTATTAATGTGACAAAATGTAGAATAATTAATTTAACATTTTATTTTTTATACTCAAATTAAAATATTATACTTCTTATTAAAATTGTGACATTTATTTAAAAAAAATGTATATCTCATTATTTCAAATCATTTTATCACCTGGTATTTTGTGACATTTCTCTCACACCTGTATAAATAGTGTATTTTTTTTATTTCTATAGTTAGAATTTAATTACATTTATACAATAGAAATGTTAGCATAGTTAGCATAGATTTTTGTCAGATAGCATCTGCTACTATTAAACCAAGCTAAAAGAAGCATTAGCATTAGCTGGTTTTCAATTTTTCCTGCTGAAAAAAATTATATAAAAATAATAAAAAATAATATTTATAGGTTTAATAGTTGTAGGTTAGAGGTTTCACCATTCAACCATCCATCCATGCATTCACAGTGACTTTAATGCTAACGCTAATGCTAACATGCTAGCTAACTAGCTAACGAATCCATTCATTCTGTTAGCATGGCTAAGCTAGTTAGCGATTAGCAACAAACAAAAATGTTCGCCTAAAGAGGCATTGGCTTACCACAGCTTCATCGCGATACGCGTTTGGGTACTGAAAAGGCATTTTTTTAAAAATAAAAATAAAACTATTGCAATAAAACAGAGCAGTTATTTAAACTGAATTAGCCGCAAGCTAACAACACTTCGCCTCAAGACTTTCTGCTAGTGCAAATCTCAGCGGCGCGGGCTCGATCCCAAAATGGCGTCCTGTTGAACATGTAGTGCACTACATAGGGCGCAGTATGCCAGGAAGTGCACCTATATAGGGAGCAAAGTCGAATTTAGAATACAGCCCCAGAGTTTGTGTCTGGCGCCCCCTGCTGTTTATAAACAAAAACTGCATGTATGTTTGTTTGTTTGTTTGTTCCTACATTATTACGACATTTATTTATCAAGTTTAAAAATTAAAATTAAACACTAAACACTAATTTAAAATATGCATTTGCAATTGTATTCCCCATATGAAATAAGTGCACATCTGACTAAAATATAATAATAAATATTTTTATTTGCAATAAAATAAATAAAACAAATCAAAACCTGGGTGTAATTTGCATTTTTCGAAAATGTAAATTATATAATGAATTAAAAGTTTGTGTCATAATTAATTGTCTCTTGAAAATGCAACGGCGAATGCGTGTTTTCTCCTCAAGATTTATTTGTTTTTAAATAATTGCAGAAAACGATGTCATGTTTTATCTGAAAAGTGTTTTTTTATTTGAATTGGATTAAATTTAAAATAAGAGAAATGCAGATACACAGATATACGAATTTCATGCAAATAAAACAAATGAAACAAACTTATATTTATTTTAGTTCCTATTTAAAAGAATAATTTAGAGCTGTAGTGTTTGTACACATGTTTTACTGTTTATTTATTTGTTTGTTTGTTTCTCTCTTTTATTCTTTCTTTCTTTCTTTCTTGTCATTTATCACACTATTTCTCTCTCCGTCTTTCTGTTTCTACTCATCTGTCTGAATCGATCACTCTGTCATTCTCCATCTTTCTGACTTTCTGAAAAAGTCTTTTATCTTTTATCTCTCCCTTTTTAGTTTTTCTCTTGTGTTCCTTTTTCTTTCTTTCTTTCTTTCTTTCTTTCTCTTTTTATGTTTTAATAAAAATTTTTAAACTATTTTCTCTCTTTTTGTTTCTCTTGCTCAATATTGTTATTTTCTTTTTCACTTTTTTTTTTTTACTTTTTTCACTCTTTATTTTAATTCTTATGCTTTGATCATCTTCTTTTGTTACTTATCTTTTTGTTTCTTTCTCTTTTCTATCCTTCCCTTTATTTATTATTTAACTTCACGAGCCCACCCACATCCCCGCCCATGTTCACGAAGCCACGCCCCCAGGATCCACAGTGGCGCATCCAAACACAAACAACATTCCGGACCGGAAGTCGGTTTTCCAAACGGGTTTTCTCAGCCAGGTAAGGCTTTTGTCCTGGGCTCATGACTTGCACTATTTTTATCATGTTCTATATATTTTGCAGATTATTTGTACAAGTAAGAGATTAAAAAAAAAAAAATGACGATTGCACCTTTAAACCAACCTGCACTACTGCATATGGTGTGCTGTCTCTTTAATCTCCAGCTCCATGACGTCACATGTTTTTGGCAGGAGGAAGGAGGGAGGAAGGAGAGAGAGAGAGAGAGACGGTAAATAACGGGGTGTCGGTGATGGAGGCTGTGCGGAGGATGACAGCGGCGTGGCGCAGGATCCGCTGCTCCCGCGCCTCCGCGTGAATCCGGTGTTAGAGAGAGAGAGAGAGAGAGAGAGAGAGAGAGAGAGAGAGAGAGAGAGCGCGCGTGAAGAGGCGTGAACATGGCCGCGGTGGTGTGCGGTGGAGGAGGATGCGGGAGCGCGTGCTGGCAGGTGCTCCTGTTCGGCTCCACCGCGCTCGTGATCCTGGCGGAGAGAGCAGCGCGTGAGTGACCCCGCAAAACTCACTCACTCACTCACTCACTCACTCACTCACTCACTCTCTCTCTCACTCACACACACACACAAACACACCTCACTGTATCTGTGCTGCACGTGAGCTTCAGGTGTCGTTACAAGCATCACCTGTGCGCGAGATCAGATCACACCATCACAGACACCTTTGTTTATTCTCTCTCTCTCTCTCTCTCTCTGAATGTACATATAGCTACTGTATATAGTGTTATACCTTACATCACAGTGCATTATGGGTATTCTGCACGTGCAGTGGTTGTCAATGCGAGCCCACTCCCACCTCCAAGGGTGTGTGTGTGTGTGTGTGTGTGTGTGGGACGTAGGTATAATAACTTTCATTCAATTATGACGCAGTAATGGCGGAAGTCGCTACCATTTATGGAATAGTGACGATCTAAAATTAATCTGCTGCTCAGTTGAACTGAATGGGTTTAAAATGATGCCGGAAGTTGCTAGAGATCTGGTTTAAATCTTAAATTCGGGAAAAATTATGAGTAAATATAACAACGCATGCACACACACACACACACACACACACACACACACACACCCCTAATGTGGCTAATATCTGAGTATTACTTTATAAAATTATTCTCATAAAATGAAAACCTTTATAACCTTTATATTTATAAGAATAAAACACTTCTCTAACCTCCTGTGGTGCATTGTGGGAGTTCGTGAGCACGCTGGATGAGTTACTATAACACACAGCTCATGCTTTCAGGAAGAGTGAGGAGTTAATCACTGTGTGTTGTGCTGTTACGGGAAAATAATCAGCCGTGGTGTGCTGTGATGAAGCGGAGTTACGGTTAGCACCCTGAAGTTGATTATTTTCCTATAACGGCACGTCCAGAGGTGGTTTATTCCTCTTACACCATGGCAGATTGCCAACGGTTACTATTAACGAATGATGCATTGTGCTTTTTTTTATCCGTTTATAGTTGCACTTAATGTTGTGGAACGTCCGTGAAACAAGTTAGCTCCCGTTCTCAGCAGCACTAGCACTAGCGCAACACCGCAAAAAAAGCGTAAACTCCTCTGTCGGAAAACGGAAAGATATAGCTTTACCTCTGACACTGGAGACTCCTTCCTTCCTTTAATCGTTAAATAAACATCTCCTTAAGTCAAGAAAACTTCACCATATTAACAATGACACTTTTTTTTTTTTATCTGTTTATGCGGAGCGTCCCCAACACCTTCTGACCAATCAGGATCCAGGATTCATCAGCGCTGAGGTGTAAATCCGTTTTTATTGGTTAGATTGTGGTTTCGGTGCTCGGGACAGGGGCAGGTGGTATCACGCGGTCGGCGTACTTATCCCCCAGGTGCATATAATCTACAATTATTCCTTAAACCGCTCGGGAAGCGCGTTAAAATGTTCGTAAGTGTAAATGTAAAGGAGGTGAGAATGATACAGATCACACATGTTAGAGAGAGAGACGAGCAGCTCACCTGTACAGGTAGATCAGCTCCATGCTGGGCACTGGGCCAAGAAGCATCAGGCTGAAGGTGTGTGTGTGTGTGTGTGTGTGTGTGTGTGTGTTCTGCACTATCGATAAGTACTGGCTAATAGCCTCCAGTTTAGCATCGTGTGTGTTTCATTTTGGGCCAAACGGCTTCTTTAATGTGTTTCTGTGTAAAAGGTCATGGCTTTATCAAAGCAACTGCTCACTGGATCTCTCTCTCTCTCTCACACTCTCTCTCTCTCTCTCTCTCTCTCACACACACGCATTCTCTCTCTGTCTCTCCCTCTCCCTCTCTCTGTCTCTCTCTCTCTCTTTCTCTCTCTCTCTCTCTCTCTCTCTCTCTCACTCACTCTCTACCTCTGTCCATCACACTCTCTCTCTCTCTCTCACTCACGTGCTACCTCTCTCTCTCTCTGTCTCTGTCTTTCTCTCCCTCTCTCTCTCTCTCTCTCTCTCTCTCTCTCTCTCTCACACACACTCTCTCTCTCTCTCTCTCACTCACACACTATCTCTCTCACTCTCTCTCTCACACACTCTCTATCTATCTATCTATCTATCTATCTATCTATCTATCTATTTCTCTCTCTCTCTCTCTCTCTCTCTCTCTCTCTCTCTCTCTCTCCCTCCTCAGTGATATGCTGCTTTGCCTTCTACCTGTGGAAGGAGCAGTTGTTGTGGGCGGGGCTGACCTTTGCCCTGTTGTTGCCGGGGGCGATCGTGCAGGTGCTGAGCTTTATGTGGTACCGGGCGGATGGAGAGCAGCGAACATGTCACCTGCTCATCGTACACACACTCCACCTGGGCATCTTCAAAAGGTGTGTGTGTGTGTCTTTGTGTGTAAAATGTGTATGTGTGTGTGTATCCAGGCTTTTGGGACTGTGATGTGTGTGTGTGTGTGTGTGTGTGTGTGTGTGTGTGTGTGTGTGTAAGTAAGTAAGTAAGTAAGTGTAGTAATATGTGTGTTTGTGTGTAATATAATGCGTGTGCGTAGTAATGTACACTGTGTGTAATAATTTATGAGTGTGTGTAATTATTTGTGTGTGTGTCTAATAATTTATGTGTGTATGTGTGTGTGTGTGTGTGTGTGTGTGTGTGTGTGCAGGTTGTGGGACTGCAGCATGCGTGTAATAACGTTTTGTGTGTGTAGTAATGCACACTGTGTAATAATTTATGAGTGTGTGTAATTATTTGTGTGTGTGTGTGTGTGTGTGTCTGTAATAATTTATGTGTGTGTGTGTGCAGGTTGTGAGACTGCAGTGTGTGTGTGTGTGCAGGTTGTGGGACTGCAGCGTGTGTGTGTGTGTTAATGTTGGGGGGTGTGTGTATGCAGGTTGTGGGACTGCAGTGTGTGTGTGTGTGTGTGTGTGTGTGTGCAGGTTGTGGGACTGCAGCGTGTCTGTGTGTGTGCAGGTTGTGGGACTGCAGCGTGTGTGTGTGTGTGTGTGTGTGTATGTATGTGCAGGTTGTGGGACTGCAGCATGTGTGTGTGTTAATGTTGGTGTGTGTGTGTGCAGGTTGTGGGACTGCAGCATGTGTGTGTGTGTGTGTGTTAATGTGTGTGTGTGTGTGTGTGTGCAGGTTGTGGGACTGCAGCGTGTGTGTGTGTGTGTGTGTTAATGTTGGTGTGTGTGTGTGCAGGTTGTGGGACTGCAGCGTGTGTGTGTGTTAATGTTGGTGTGTGTGTGTGCAGGTTGTGGGACTGCAACGTGTGTGTGTGCAGGTTGTGGGACTGCAGCGTGTGTGTGAGTTAATGTTGGTGTGTGTGTGTGTGTGTGTGCAGGTTGTGGGACTGCAGCGTGTGTGTGTGTTGATGTTGGTGTGTGTGTGTGTGTGCAGGTTGTGGGACTGCAGCGTGTGTGTGTGTTAATGTTGGTGGGTGTGTGTGTGTGTGTGTGCAGGTTGTGGGACTGCAGCGTGTGTGTGTGTTAATGTTGGTGTGTGTGTGTGTGTGCAGGTTGTGGGACTGCAGCGTGTGTGTGTGGCGTGCTCAGTCGCAGGCTCAGCAGGTGATGCAGCAGGTGGACGTGGCGGCGTTGCGTTTGCTTGACGTTCTGCTCCTCACCCTCCCTCAGGCGCTCACACACACGTACGTTCTCACGGCAGCCGAGTTCAGCCTCGCGTCACCAGGTCAGTCTGCTGTTACCACACGGAGTTTACCGTAATTCTCAGAATATTAACCACCTCACGTTCTAGTTTAATCATTATAAATATACTGTGTAGACTTGCCTTTGCTACTTTTAAGTGTTCGTGTGTTTCACCATGTTTACAAGTCCACTGTTCTCGTATTCCTGCCTTAGCAGCCGATGCTAAGTGTAATTATAGTGTAATTTTAGTCATACGCAATATTTTCGTAGTAATTTCTCAACACATCTGAGGTAAATGTTGCTGTTTTACAGTTCTGTATGGTTTTCGCTCTCATCCTGATTTACTGTGAGTCCGGAACATCAGCATTTACCATCCCGTATTTTCTGGACTATTTTTCTAAAACCCTTCGATGTTAGGCTAATATGCTGATGTACTCGTGTATTTACAGTACTTGCTGCTCCATAACCACGTCTCAGCCACTCTGATATAATCCTATAAAAATACCTGTAAAATTCAGTGGATTCATATGTTTAGGGAAAGAGATAAAACAACTTTGTGGAGGTTTGAAATGAAACAACCTTTAGCTTCGTGCTAACATAACATTAGCGTTAGGCTAATATGCTAATATGCTAATATGACTGATTAAAATGATTACAGAGATGATGATAATTCATGACTGATCGTTATACGTTATAAGATGCGTAAAGACGTGTTTAACATGTGTAACAGTGTGTTTAATTGTGTGTGTGTGTGTGTGTGTGTTCTGGTCAGTTGCGCTGTGTAGCGGTGTGTGTGTGCTGTCCCTGTCCTGGGCGTTGGTGTTGTACAGTCGAGCGTGTTGTCTGGCGCGACCCGGTCACCTGCTCATGCCCCCCGCTGCCCTGCTGTGCCAGCTGCTGTGGAGGGCGGGGCTACTGAGCGCACGCTTCGCCAGCCTCGCCCTCTTCGCCCGCTCCTTCGGATGCTGGGTCATCGGCGTCGTGGGTGAGTGTAACACACGCACACACACACACACATATGCACACACATATTGTGACATACACACTCACACACACTCATTGTACGACACGTCATGGTCAGTTCCGGTTCTCACTTACGTTAGAGCATGTTAAATAAACATTTTTTTACAGAAAGCGTCATGATGTCATAGATTTTTTTTTATGCGGAGCTTACAAGTGGACATCCCTGTTAATGAGCCGTTACTATAGAAACGGTAACGTCGTAGAACGAGCGCATTAATATAGATCAACACGTTCTGACCAATCAGATTCGAGTATTTTCGAGTAGATTTACATCGTATCAGTCTTATAGAGATTGTTTTGCATTGTTGTATATTTTCTGTCTCTGTTTGCAGGTTGCCATTGGCTGATTGCAGCGTTCTGGTTGGTCTCTCAGCAGACTGATATCTGCGTAGGCCAATGGGCTTGGCGTGGGTTCAACCTCGTGATGGGGGGCGTGCACGTCTTCCTGTTCCTGAACGTGAAGGACGGCCCGTCTCGGTATCGAATGGCCGGCTTTTACACGGTAACCGTTACATTGCTCGAGCGTAGGATGTGATTACAGAGGATGTGTATTTCGGCTCTTTTCGAAATCCACTATTATGATGAGCGGCGTGCTAGAGGGGGTCAGCACAGGGATATTTATAACGCGGCACGGGTAACACTGAGAAACCCGGAGGAAGTTACACACCGGGTGCGTGAGGAGACGTCACGGGGATACCAGGTTTCAACAAAATGCAGACGGGTATATTGTGAAATCGGGTGTTCTGCCAGTTGTGTGTGCTGCTCAGTTACTGTTACCACCATTTTATTAAAACTGCTGTCCACTGAGCGTTCTCAGACGTTTCCTCAGACATAAAACATCACAAAAGGGAGGAGAGACCCTGCTATAATCACAGCACAGATTTCACTTTAAGAACAATATGTACTATTATATTATTTATTACTGTATATATATATTTTTTTATCTTTTTTTTTTATACCTGAGCTTCCCGCTCGTCCGTTTGTACACTTGAAACGCCATGTGTCATGTTAACGGAAGTGCAAAAAAGTACAGAGAAACTGAACTTCAGTAAAAGTTTGGCTATTGCGTGACCCTGCTTCGAGAACCGTGGCTTCGTTTTACTTATACCGCAGCAACTTGCCCACTTTTACATATTTAATTTTTATCCATTTATTGTTGCATTTAAGGAGGTGGAACGTCCATGATACGACTTAGTCCCCGTTGAATTTCTCGCCATCGTTCACTTCTGTGTTCGTGTTGTCACAGGTGATGCTGTTGGAGAACGCCACACTCGTCCTGGCTGCCTCCGACATCCTCACTGAGGCATCATGGGAAAGCCTGACTGTCCCCACTGCTGTCCTGTGTAGTTTCCTGCTGGGTGAGTGGACGAGTGTGTCCTTCCTTTTGGCTGATTCATTCTCTGTTCAACCGCATTATTAACTACACGTTTCAGAAGTTCATGTCTTATTGGGCAGCATGTCTACCATAAATGATCTGGGTGCCATAACTTTTGAGCAGAGGGCATATGATATGAGGATGGTTCCACAGCTAGCAACAGCTGTCTTCTGTTGCTGTACATAACTAGCTAACCAGCAAGTTAGCCTTAGTTGTTAGCCAGTAAGCTAGCTACAGTATATAAGCTATAAAATTGTGTTAAATTAGCTACTTAATTTTAACTAAAGAATGATTTCTGGCAACAACAAACAGTGTTAGCAGAATAAGGTTGAAGCAGCTAACCTAGCTAAGGATAAGTAGCAGATAGTGATTAGCCTTAGTGATTAGCGAGGAAGCTACATTAGCTGAGAGGATATGTTAACATTAGCTAGCTGAGTTTAGCCACAGAGCAACTTCTGGTAATCTACAAAAGCAATTATGACTATTAGCTAGATAAGAGACATGCAACAAAGCTAACTATAGATAAGTAGCAGATTAGCCTTAGTGACTAGCAAGATAGCTACATTAGCAGAGAGACTATGTTAATGTTAGCTTTTGGATGTATCTCAGAATTCTTTATCGGCTCTTTTTTTCCCCCTCTCTCAGGTTTGACATTTCTTCTGCTTTACTATCGTTTCCTGCACCCAAAATCCACAGAGATCTCTCACACACTGCATCAGGGAGCTCAGGCGGGCAGTGCATGTCTTGATCAGGGTGACTCATCTTTCTCCCTGACTGACAAGAGTCTCGCTCTTCCCTCTCTCCGTCCTCCACTCTCCTCGTCCCATCCCTCCTTCTCGCTCCTGGAGCACCCGGGGAGCTGCGGGGCGAAGGCAGGCGCCGAGTGCCGCCACCACCACTGGCTCCTCCTGCGTCTGGCGCTGAAAACCGGAGACCCGAACAAAATCGAGCG
>JAKKZN010002357.1:0-27450 GCA_033441825.1 Pangasius elongatus | reverse complement strand
TACACAGTGTATAACACCGTCTATAACACCATCTATAACACTGTGTATTACACAGTGTATAACACCGTCTATAACACCGTTTATAACACCGTCTATAACACCATCTATAACACTGTGTATTACACAGTGTATAACACCATCTATAACACCATCTATAACACAGTGTATAACACCATCTATAACACCGTCTATAACACCGTCTATAACACTGTGTACCTGCAGTGATAATGAACATTAATTAAAGCAGGGATTTAACAGATTGTTACACTTCATTAAGGCTGGTGTAGAGTGAAGCTCATGTCCAGATTATTGTGTGTGTGTGTGTGTGTGTGTGTGCGTGCGTGGTACAGTAAGTTAGGAAGGAATGTATCTTTATCTGAGAAACAGTGCTTTAACCTTTAACCACACACACACACACACACACATACACACACACAAGCCCACTCCCTTTGTCACTCACCTCTCGAGCCCACACAATTAAAAAGCACTTTTATTTCTGTTTAATGTGATTTTTATAGCAGCGGTGATGTCACACTGTCATCAAAAACACATCAGAAACCACACACACACACACATGAGCGCTCTCAGCTGTCAGTATGTGTTAGACAGAGCAGCTGTTTGGCTTTGACAGTGTGTCTGATTGAGTGGAACTCCAGAGCCCTGTGTGTGTGTGTGTGTGTGTGTGTGTGTGTGTGTGTGTGTGTGTGTGATTTTTGCCATTATGACGCTGTAAAAGCTCAGAAGTCAGCTCCATGCAGAACACGTGGCCTTATGGTTGCAGCTCAGCGTGCTTACATTGTATGAAGAGCTTTAAGATGGGATTTAGAGTTGGGGATTTTTTCTGATCTTCTGCACCTGATAGAAGAAAATACTGCACACCTGTCAGCCAATCAGAAATGTGTCAAGCTGCAGCACCTGTTGATCATTGTATTTCCTCTGTGCAGCTCCACTTCATTGTGTTTATTACTGTAATTAGTGGAATTAAATTCATTAGGCAGTTAATTGTATGTGTTGTTGATTAATTGTCTGTTTAATTGTCTCCTGCAGGACTCTAATTAATCAGCGTGAGCCGGGTTAGAGATGGAGTGGTACCTGGCGGAAAGTTCTGACACTCCGCCCCTGATTAACTACACCCACTCCAATTCATCCAATCAGGGAGTGGAATTTGGCATCGCTATGGCTACAGAGCGGCTAGCGGTAGCATCTCTGTTAGGTTTGCTGACGTTATCAACGGCTGTGATGAACGCTGCGGTCATCACCGCCATCTTGACCACCAGGAAGCTCCGCCTCCCCGCTAACTACCTCATCTGCTCGCTGGCTGTCACCGACTTACTGGTTGCGGTGCTGGTGATGCCGCTGAGCATCCTGTACATTGCCATGGCAACATGGAACCTGGGTCATGTGGTGTGTGAGGTGTGGCTGAGTGTGGACATGACCTGCTGCACCTGCTCCATCCTGCACCTGTGTGTCATTGCGCTCGACCGCTATTGGGCCATCACCAAGGCGGTGGAGTACGCGCGCAAGAGGACGCCGCGTCGTGCTGTTACCATGGTCACTGCTGTCTGGGTGGCCTCCGTGTTCATCTCAGCCCCACCCCTTTTCTGGCGTCGGCGACATGATGATGTTCACGAGTGTGCAATCGAGCACAACCAGCTGGGCTACAGCATCTACTCCACCTTCGGAGCCTTCTACATCCCCATGACTCTGATTCTCATCCTGTATTATCGCATTTACAGTGCAGCGAAGTCTCTTTACCAGAAACGCGGCTCCTCACGCCACCTCAGCGACTCACTGAACCACTTCCGGGTCGACCTGGCGACCTCTGGCCCCGGTGTGGAGCTGGAGAAGCTAAACAGCCCTGACGAGAGGAACCAGATGTGCAGCTTGCGCGAGAGGAAGGCAGCACGGGTCCTTGGCCTCATCCTCGGTGCCTTCATCATCTGCTGGCTGCCGTTCTTCATTAAAGAGCTCCTGATGGCGCTGAAGGTCCTGCAGCCATCTCCACATGTGTCTGATTTCCTCACGTGGCTCGGATACATGAACTCGCTAATCAACCCGCTGCTGTACACCAGCTTCAACGAAGACTTCAAGCAGGCATTTAAGAGGCTGCTGAAGCGCAAGGAGCACACGTAGAACCATGGAGACCTTCACCCTGTGTTCCAATCCTGCTTCTAAAGCACACTTGCTGACTTACTCTTGATTAAAACCAGCTGCTATATATTATGCTAATACAGTTAGCACTATTAATACACGCCTCCATTGGCTGCGGTAGTTAGCAGACCACTTCGTTATTGTGTTGTAGCTGTGAAGAGACTTGAAGAGTGTTGTTGTTTATTCTAAATCACTTTCCTTCTTCTCTTTATCACTATAGACTTCAGGAGAATTTACCCAGAATGCATTGCTGCTGTCGTACATGTTTTTTTGTTTTCAAAAATTGTGTAAAGATGAAAAATAAAGTACTTTGAAAATTGATCTGTGTTTCTTTGATGGTCCTTGGTACTTAGAAAGCTGGCTATTCAGCACGCTAGGGATTTGGCAAACCAAATGCTAAGCATGTTAGCTAGTAAACAGTTTGATACAACTGAACAGAGTGTGAAGGAAACGGAGAGGCTTCATTAGTGCACTGTGAATATAGAGAGTGTGTGTGTGTGTGTGTGTGTGTGTGTGTGTGGGGGGGGGTAATCTGTGCCAAAGAAACGGAGAAAGAACATACAAATAAGATGCTGTTGCCATGGCAGTGTGTGTGTGTGTGTGTGTGTGTGTGTGTGTGTGTGTGTACAGTGTGTGTACAGTGTGTGTGAGTTGACCTCTGTGGGCTGGAGGATCAAACACTCTGCTAAACTCTGCTTTACTGTATGGTGTGAGAACAGATTCAGGATCAGATCCGTCCTGTGTTCATTACTGTAATATAACCAGAGTGTAGAATCTACTGACCTCACATCAGCACACACACACACACACATGCACACACACACTCTCTCTCACACACACATACACACACACACACACACACACTGTATACACTCTCTCTTTCACACACACGCACACAAACACAATGTGTATACACATTTTAAATTGTGAGTATTACTTCACACATACTTGACAAATGAACGACAGACTTTATCAGACAGATTTATACATAAAAGTTACCATGAAAATCTTGTTTTAAAACTAAATCTAAGAAAGAAGTGAGTATGAACTTTGTATAATTCCAGTAGAACCTTAAAGCAGAAAATTGTGTTTAAACAAAAGATGGCTAATTTTTTTTTTTTTTTTTTAAAGCTTATTGTTAATAAAAAGGTATTCTTGTTCTGTGATATGAACATGTGCTGTTTGGGTAAAATTAATTCAGAAATCATTTTAGCTATATTTCATATACATCATACATCCACCTGTATTTACTAATAAATAACTTATAAATGATTTTTTTTGCAGATATTGATGTGTTATATTTATTGTGTTTATGGCTAGTTTAATACTTATTTTGCGACAGAATCTTTGTTTTATTTTGTTTTGTTTTTTTTTTAATTACCGCTAGCATACTGATATATTAGCAACAATACAACAATTTGTATGTAAACCTCCTTTAATAAAGCATTTTTAATGTTAAGCTCAGTCAAAGTCTGATTTGAATGTCAGCAAGTGAATTATACAGCAGGTGTAAATATAAATATAAATATAAACTGTATATTAGGATAGCAGAAACATTAAGAACAGGCGTTCTGGATGGCCAGCTAAAGGGGTCCTTCGTGTCATGAAGGTGTACGAATGAATGAAGGCGACGGGTCTAACGGCGCATGCGCATCCCCGCCCCTGACGCCCTGACGCGTTAACGCAATCTGTTTTAGCGGTCACGTGGTGTTTGTGTGGTGCGTACGCGGCGCAACTGGAAGCGAAGATGGCGGACGACGAGGAGGCCGAGCAGGAGCCCCGCGGCCAGAGCCGCAGTCCTTCCGTCCTGCGAGCGCTCTCGGCCCGGCTGGAGGGTTTATCCGCGGCGCTGAGGACCAGCGCGGAGCCTGCGGAGCAGGAGGAGGCCACTGCACAGTACTGCCGGGCTTTCTGTCAGGTCTGTCCGCCGCTGCGCTTATTTATAAAACCCACACTAGCTCATTAGCGCACTGCACAACAACAACAACAACAACAACAACAACAACGCAGGCAGCGCGCATCACTCATGCGTTAGGGGGTTTCATACGTAATATTTAATAATTAATATCTTATCAGCTCGTGTGGGAGTGTGCACAGCTTTATTCTCCACAACAACAACAACATGCTAGCTAACATGCTAATGCTAATGCAGTAATATCAGTCAGTGTCAGTCAGCAAAATTAAATTATTAGCAAGGGTCTGGTTTTCTTTAAGATTCTTTAAGATTCAGACTGCTGAGTAAACCGTGTGTGTGTGTGTGTGTGTGTGTGTGTGTGTGTGTGTGTGTGTGTGTGGTGGGGGGTAGTTTTATTCCTGCTCTAACACACACACACACACACACACACACACAGTGACGCTGTTTAATCAGGTGTTTTACCCTATCTAGTGCACCTGTGTAGGGAGCAGGGAGTGATTTGGGAGTGTTTGAATAGACAGTGAATAGTGAGCCAGAGTTCAACACACACACACACACTCTGATAAGGTGTTAGTGTGAACCTGATACCTGTGGTAGATTATAAAGATACCACACACACACACCCACCAGTTGTCCTGTCACAGCTAACACACGTGTAGCGATAATGTATCAGAATGAGCGGGTTAGCATAATCCTGCGCTACTGCACGAGCTGCAGTTATAGACAATTAATCAACACCTTCTGACCAATCAGCCTCCAGCAACAGCAGGGTGGTGTAAGTATTTCTGTGTGGAGTGTGTACAGCGGAGATGTTTGTTTAACGTTGATTTGATGGAGGATGGAAGGAGTCTCCAGTGTCAGCTCTTTGTAACAGTGAAGCTGTAACGGTAAGTTTTCCGGACAGAGGACTTTGGCGCAAGTATTATGACATCACTGATGTTGCACAGTAATGACAGACAGTACTGTGAGACAGGTGGTGCTGCACAGGCCACGCCCACAGGTGGTGCTGCACAGGCCACGCCCACAGGCGACACGAGTGACTTGCTAGCATGAATGTAGAGTAATACACAATAATGTGTGTGTGAGATCATCCACACAGCTCTGATATCAGTGTGTTATTAAAAATAGAAACATTGCATTGGTGCATCGTTCTGCCTTCACACACTCACACACACAGCGGAATTTGTTTCTTTGAGCTTCTATTGATTACAAAGATGTTAAAATCTGAAGAATTTAGTCACTTTTACACTAAATAAAACAATCTTGAAGAATAAAAAGGATGTCATGGTGCTTCAGTGTGGATATCAGTAAGGACGTGTGTGTGTGTGTGTGTGTGTGTGTGTGTGTGTGTGTGTGTGTGTGCGTGCGCGTGCGCACAGACTCTGGTGGAGTGTGTGAGTGTGTGGAGGTCAGATGAGGACCCATGGCCCGTGTTGGAGTGTTACCGTGTGGCGTTGTTGAGTTTTGCGCGAGTGTCGGCGCACCTCTCCGCCCGGAGCGAGAACGTCAGCGTGGTTCTGGAGAGACTCTCTCTGTGAGTACAACACACACACACACAAAAAACACACTCACCTCACACATGCGCGCACACACACACACACAAAACACACTCATTCACTCACTCATTCTCTCTCACACACACACACACACACACACTCATTCTTTCTCTTGTTTAAGTTCTACTCTCTCTCCTTCATTCACTCATTAGATGGATAGATAGATAAATGGATAGATGGATAAATATACTGTATTGATCCCATGAGGGAAATTCACTCATTCTCACTTATTCTACATTCACTCGCTCTCTCAGTTCACTTACTTCACTTTCTATTTTCACTCATTTACTCCACTCAATCTACTCGTCCTTCACTCAGTTCTTCACTCACTCTCACTGTTTCACTCTGTGTGTGTGTGTGTGTGTGTGTGTGTGTGTGTGTGTTTAATGTCCCGTGGTGTTGTTCTGCAGGAGCTGTGTGGAGCTGCTGCTCTCCATAACTGAGGTTTTTCCAGATGCATTGTGGGAACAGTTTCAGTGCTCCATACAGGTACCACACACCTGCGTTAAACCACCGTTAGATCCTTTCCTGTCAGAGGGAAGTGTGTTAGGGCTGCGGTACACACATTCTATGTAAATAAAAGAACTGATGTTTGTTCCCGTGTGCGCAGATGGCTCACGCGCTGCTGCGGGACAATGGCGTCACTCAGCTGCATCTGCTCTCCGCAGCCAGTCAGGAGCGAGGGATGTGGAGCAACAGAACACTACAGAGCCTTCTCAGAAATGAGACGCCTCCAGAAGCAGAAGGTGATGTGTACTGAGTTTTACTGTACTCACCTGACATCACGCTGAGATCCTCAGCTCCTGTACACGTTTATCTTTCTCAACAACGATTAACTCACTACACGTCCTTCACTTCATGTCTGTGCTTTAGTGCGTGAGTTCCTGGCGCGTGAAGGTCCGGACCTGCTGCAGCTCAGGGTGAAGTTCCTGATTAAAGAGAACTCCATGGAGAGGGCTGCGCTGCTGGCTAAAGCCTGTGCTGATTTCCGCGAGTTTGAAGGAAGCAGAGGACACTTTAAACAGAGCTACCTCGTGTGTGTGTGCTCTTTCGCGCCACAGGATATGCTCATGGAGGAGGTGGGTGGACCTGCAGAACCTTCACAACACACGATATTTGTGATTCATTGTTTAATTTTTTTTGCAACTACTTCACATATATTTTGCACTAAGAAAATCTTTTTGAGTTTTATGTTTTGTGATTTGTTGCGCTAGGTGTGGAACTATGCTCTAATTGGTTACAGGAAACTTAAGGGCAGGATGTACGTGCTAATAGGTTGAAGAGTTGCAGGTGCCAGGAACTGTGCTCTGATTGGTTATGGGGCACTAGGCGTGGGAACTGCATTCTGGTTGGTTACAGGAGAACTGGAGGTGGAATTGGGGATGTGAAATATGCTGTGATTGGTTACAGAGATAATGGGGAAGTTTATGGGGTTACAGGTGTCTGATTGGTTCACTGGGGGTCAGGAACTATGCGCTGATTGGATTAATGGGGCACTTGGGGGTCAGGAATTACGCTCTGATTGGATTAAAGGGGCACTGGGGGCAGGAACTACGTGCTGATTGGATTAAAGGGGCACCAGAGGGTGGAAACTAGGCCCTGATTGGATTAAAGGGGCACCAGAGGGTGGAAACTAGGCCCTGATTGGATTAAAGGGGCACCGGAGGGTGGAAACTAGGCCCTGATTGGATTAAAGGGGCACCGGAGGGTGGAAACTAGGCCCTGATTGGATTAATGGGGGACTGGAGGGTGGAAACTAGGCTCTGATTGGATTAATGGGGGACTGGAGGGTGGAAACTAGGCCCTGATTGGATTAAATGGGCACAGGGAATAGGAACCATGTTCTGATTGGGAAAAGGTCCACTTGGGATGGGAACCACTAGAGGTACTAGAATTGTGAGCTGCACATTGCCAGGTTACAGAGGGAACTGGAGCTCAGATTGGGGCACTTGGGGGAGGAAAATATGCTCTGACTGTTTTGTAGAGACACGAAGACACCTGCACTACAGTGTACAAAGCTACAAAGTAAACCAACGTGATACGAGAACACGGACGCGTTGCTACACTAGTGTGTGTGTATATATAAAAATATATAAAACACTGCTAATGTTTTTAATCCTCTGTCTCCTGCAGCTCTCCCAGGTGGACTGTCGTGATGCTCTGGAGATGATCTGTAACCTGGAGGCGGAAGGAGATGAGAGAGGAGCGTTTACTCTGTGTTCAGGCTACCTGACCCGACAGCTCCTGCAGGAGGACTCTTATTGCGCCTGGTCAGTTCCAAGCTCCTCTGATTAAAGTCACCAAATATAAGTGTAGACACAGGGTCAAATCAGAGTTCAGTCAGTTTATGGTTTATGCCAGTAGACGCAATGTGAGGTGGTAATGTAGTGATTAATCTCTCTCCCAGGGAACTGACACTTTTCTGGAGTAAACTCCTGAAGCGACTGGAGCCTACAGAACAGAGCTTTCTGGAAAAGTGCCAGAAGATGTCTCTACTCGCCAAAACTGTGTTCCACCTGCTATTCTTTATTAAAGTGATCCAGTCTGAGGTGAGTTCTTCGTCTAGTCAGCTTGGCCTTCCTTCACCGTAGGCTAATGTTCATGGTTGCACTGTTCTAGAATTGGTTTCTTGTAGCGAAATGTGACTTATATCTGGTTTTGTTTCCTAATCTGCAGTTGGACAAGATTGGATTGCCAACCTGCATTGAGATGTGTATACGTGCCCTGCGAATGGAGTCCTGCGAGGGAGCCAACAAGGCCACCATCTGCAAAACCATCTCATGCCTCCTGCCCTCTGACCTGGAAGTGAAGCGGGCCTGCCAGCTAACGGAGTTCCTCCTGGAGCCGACGGTTGACTCTTATTACGCCGTGGAGACGCTGTACAACGAGCCAGACCAGAAGCTTGAGGAGGAAAACCTTCCTATACCCAACTCTCTACGCTGTGATCTTTTCCTAGTTTTCAAAACTCAGTGGCCTTTTGATCCAGAGTTCTGGGACTGGAAGACGCTAAAGCGCCATTGTTTAGGTCTTATGGGTGAGGAGGCGTCTATCGTGTGCTCCATCGACGAGCTAAACGACGATTGCTTTGTAGAAGCGGAGCAAGAGGACTTGGACTTTGCTCCGGAGGAGTTCAAGGATGTTTTTGAATGCTTTTTGGACACAACAAATGAACTTAAGGAGATAGCGGATCAACGACAAAAAAACAGAGAAGTCAAAAAGTTGAGGGAAAAAGGATTCGTGTCAGCCAGATTTAGAAACTGGCAAGCTTACATGCAGTACTGTGTGTTGTGCGATAAAGAGTTTCTTGGACATAGAATAGTGCGACACGCACAGACTCACTTCAGAGATGGGTATTATAGCTGTCCGATTTGCACAGAAACATTTGAAACGAGAGAAACTCTAGACCCGCATGTTGCGTCACACGTAAAACTGTCTTGTAAAGAGCGCTTAGCTGCGATGAAAACCACTAAGAAACTGACTGGTGCAAAAACCTCTGCTCCTGATATTGCAGCTCTGAAAAACAAAAGTGGAGAAAATCAGGCACAAAAAGCAAAAGTTAAAAACTGCAATGGAGAATCAGGCCAGCTGTACAATGGAGATGCCGTGGGCGCTCAGGCTGAGGTTACTGGAGTCAGAGTCAACGGGAGAGAGCGAAACATTTGTCCTGTTGCAAACTGCAGAAAAGGGTTCAAGTTCTTTCGCAATCTTCTCACCCATGTGAAAGATCACGGGGAGGTCGAGGAGGCAAAGCGCTTCCTTGAATTGCAGACCACGAAGATAGTTTGTCAGTATTGTCGCCGTCACTTTGTAAGCGTCAGTCACCTCAATGACCATCTTCAGGTCCATTGTGGTGCTAAGCCTTATACTTGCATTCAGTTGAACTGCAAAGCTAGCTTCGACACCAACGCTGAGCTCCTTGTGCACAGCAAAGGACATCTGGTCTTTAAGGCCAAATGTATGTTTCCTGGCTGTGGAAAGATTTTCAGTGAAGCTTACAAACTTTACGACCACGAGGCGCAACATTACAAAACTTTTACTTGCAAAGTGTCTGGCTGTGGTAAAGTGTTTCACACTCAGTCTCAGTTAGAATTGCACGAGGAGAGCCATAACACTAAGAAAGTGGAGACACAGGCTGCCGAGAGCGACAGTGCTCATCCTGTAGAGCCTCAGCCGCACCTCTCCAGTGAACTAGCCAAGCAGGACGTTCAGCATCCAGGCCCTCCAGTAAACTCCAGCTGCATGATGAGCCCTGCAGATCACACAACAAGTCTGGTAAAAGTGAAGCACTCCGTTGAAAACATGCTCAATCCCGCTGGTCAAGGTCCCACGCAACCGCACGGCCTTGTAACGTGCAAAACCGAGCCACCTGATCCAAATCTCGTGCAGCAGCCACAGATCCCACGCATGGAGACCCAGCAGATCCAACCTCCAGTAAACCCTCCCATGCCTCACTTGAATGAACTCAGACCTGAAGATTCCTTGTTAGATGTGTTAATGAATGATCCAATGCTCACTCCGTCATGCCCACTTCCACCAGCACCTTCATATCAGAGCCTCCTAGAGGACTTCCAGCAAGCTCCGTCAGGAGATGTTTTGCAAGCTCAAATGGAGTCTGCTGTTTCACAGAGTCACACCCAGCCCTTGTACAGCAATGAAAACACTGAATATGGGCAATATGATCCCAATCCTGTAACCCCGATTCACACATCGTACCCAGGTCCGTATGGGAACAACATGGTACCCTTAACTCAGACTGCTCATAATGGTCCACCGGTAATGCCCGTGTCTCAGAGGCTTCCTCCACAAGTCACCCCTTTTCCCACCAACAGACTGGTACAGCCGCTGCAGGCCAACACACTCGGTTCTGCAGTTGAGGAAAAGGATAGATACAAATGCGCATACGAAACTTGTTCTCGAGACTACAGCTCTTACAGAAGTCTAACCAAACACATGAAAGCTGCTCACTGTGAGTTTTATGCACAGTGGAAACTGGCAAGGAGGAACAATAAAGTACCACCAATCACGAGCAGGGCTGCGTCCATGAATGGGAAATGTGTTTCTTCAGAACCCTTACAGAGCCAGCTGGGTCAGAGGACTCCTGCTCCTCTGACACCAATGCAGAAACCGCCCGCTCAGCCACACTACCCAGCAAGCTGTCTAAACGCAAGTTACCCCTCAGGGTCTTCTCATTTAACCGGTCCTACTGGTCAGACTTTCCCAAACCAAATGGACAGCATACTGGATCCCATTGTGCTCTCACAGTTAGGAAACACTTCAAATCAGCCTCATATAGCTCCTCACTGTTCGTGGAATTCCGTCACAATGAACAGTTCACTTCAGCAGCAGAATTACCATTCGCAAGCGATGACGTCTTCTAGTGGTCATTTCTCCTCGCAGTCACAAGCCCAAGTGCCAAATACCTATAATGGAGAAAGGGCCTACTCTTCTTTGCAGCATCAGAACAATCCCTCGTGTCGCTTCATCCAGACCCAACCAGATATTACCCAAACAATGAACAATCCAGCCAAAATAGGCCATCCCAGTGATTCTTCTCCACCTCTCTACATTCATCAACCAAAGACCAATTCCGTACCAGTACTCAAACATACAGAGTGTGTCGTAAAATTGGAAAGAAACCCAGATTTGGTTCCATCTCCTCCAAACACATCACAACAAAGCAATCCTTCTGCAGCTATGAACTCTCAAACTTCTCAAGACGATACCAGCAGTTCCACAAATGATGGCGACATCAAAAAAAGGAAGCGAAGCAGCAGAACAAAGTGGCCTGCCATCATCAAAGATGGCAAGTTCATTTGCTGTAGGTGCTTTAGAGAGTTCCAGAGTCCTAAATCTCTTGGAGGACATTTGTCTAAACGTGCTGTCTGCAAACCCTACGATGAAGCAGTTTTGTCTGCAGATCTTCCTAGTTCGTTTCTTGAGCTTCTGAACTCTCCTCACCCATCTGACACTCCCCAGTCCTCACCTTCTGCACAGGTCAGCTCCAGTCAGACTTGGCCTTCCCTGACTAAAGGCCCTCTTGATCCAAAATTGTTTCCCAATGTCACTTTTCTCAACACTAAAGCTTCTGTGTACAACAGTGACAGTAAGCCAAGCAGTGAAACCGTCCTACAAAATTCACTGAGTCTGGGTGAGTCTGTTGGTGCACGTCAGCAGACTTTTGCTGAATCATCTGTCTCTTACCCTCAAGACAGCCAAAACAGTGTGATTCAACACACCGGAAATATCAAAGACAAGCGCAATCAGCATCAAATGAATTATATCCAGTCTCGCAACCCCTTACCAAGTGAAACTGGTGCCTCAGATCAACTTCTGTCTCGCTTGTTAAGAGAAAACCAAACTTCTGAATCAGACTTCAGCAGGAGTCCCACTAATCACATTGACAGAATCCTTCAAGCCGAAACACTAAACAAGATTAAGGAGGTTAAAGAAAAATCTACCATTATGAACGCTAGTGGATTATCCAATGACGGGCTTCTCGCTGCCATGGCTAGTCTTGCCCAAAATCTGGTGTCGGAAAAGAGTGTCAAGGAAAGGCTTCGCGAGCAGATACTAGCTGGAGACTTCCAAAAAAGAAGCAGTTCATGCCATGGTCAAGGAGTTGACAACTCAAATTTACAAAGTCCGATGACTGATGTTCCACACCACACGACGCATGTAATTCAGAAGGCTCTTCAAAGTAACGAGCATATTGTTGGAAGCGGTACTGAACCCGGTGAACGTTTCGCCCCGGCTGGAAGTGTAGTGCCTGATGAGACCTCGACACAGATTCCCCTGGCTTGTGCTTCTAACAGCAGTGTAACAAATGATGCATTTAATAAGCCACCAACACAAGAAGACGATGCTGAAATCACACACATTCAAAAAGCGCTTGAAAGACTGGATTTGGATAAGGAAATACAAAATCATGATCAGACTCCTCCTATCCCTCTAGAGACCGAAGGAGTAACTAAGGCCTCAGAGGCTACATACACTTTTATGGTACGAGGATATTCGTGCGACAGTGATGGTTGTGGTTACAGAGCTATGACAAAAGACGCCCTCTTCAAACATCTCATGAAACAGCATAACTACACAGATGACATGCTAAATCAGTGTCGGAAGGAACAGTTTAACTTTGCGCCTTTTAATTGTCAACTCTGTCCCAAGACCTTCACACGAAACTCCAACCTTAGGACCCATTATCAATCCGTTCACAATTATTCACATGAGCAGGTGGTCAAGATGGGGATTACACGTCAATACAGTCGAAAATCCTTTGAGGCTGATCAAAGTCTTGGTACCACTCCGAACATCTCGGATTTGCTCAATCTAACGGTACCAAAGGTGGCCTTTGCTGGACAGCGGCAGCATGCTGAGACTGGTACTGGTGTCCTGGGTTTGACACCTGGTGTTGGTAGCGTTAAATCAGATTTGAACATTCAGCATCCTGTTGCTTCCATCGACTCTGGTATCTCCGGGACTATACAGAGAACACAGACAACTCCCCAGCAACTCCAGAGTCAGGCTACTATGCATCAATCAGTGATTAAGGCTGTTCCTTCTTTGCTAACCTCAAGTGTGGAGCAGCAGTTAAATCGGCCAAATGGGTTTGTGCCAGGATCTCTTGCACCTTCTCAGCACACCCATGGAATGCACCCTGGGGGTCTGTTGCCTTCTGGTGCACCACTTTTGGCCCAGACATCTTCAGTCCCAGCACAGGCTGGTAACCTATCCCTAGATAAGAAGCCCAAACTTGGAAGAACTAAAGTGCCAAAACCGAAGGAAGTGACCAAGAAGCCTAAGGAGAAAAAAACGGACATGGACGATGTTTTTAGCCCCTATCGGCCTTACCGCTGCGTCCATCAGGGCTGCGTGGCTGCCTTCACGATTCAGCACAATTTGATTCTTCACTACAAAGCCGTACATCAGTCTGCTCTTCCCAAATTTGAAGCTAATGATGCGGATGACCAGATCGAGGAGGGGGGGGAGGAGGAGGAGGAGGAGAATAATGAAAACGAGGAGGAGAACGACATGCCTGATGGTGAGGTCAGTGAGGTGACAGAGTTTCGCTGTCAAGTCAAAGATTGCTCTCGAATATTCCAGGCTGCTACAGACCTTCTGCAGCATTACCTTCAGCTCCATAAACTTAGCCTTGACAAAGCAGGTGTCATGATGTCTGGTGTGAACCTGGGCAGGTTTCAGTGTGACCAGCCAGATTGTGATGCTACCTTCACTGGCTTCTGGAAGTACGTTAACCACGTTGACAACGAACACAAGAAGGTAAAGCTCTCCAGAACCGAGCCTGTTGATGGAATGTTCCAGTGTGAGGTCGAGGGTTGCAGCTGCGTTTATACCACAAGGTCAAACCTACTGCGACATATTATGAAAAAACACCAAGACCTTTACAAACTCCGACTGCTGAACTCAAGAGGGGTTAGACTTGGTCGTCCTCCAAAGAACAGTTTAGTCTCGCTTGAGAAGGAAAATAGAGAAATTAATAAAAAACCTATTCAGAAGGCGGGTGAGAAAAAGAGAAGGAAACAAAAGAACCTTTGGACGAAATACGGAAACCCCATATTGAAAACGAAAGAGGAGGCCTCCGCCATGTGCACCAAGAGGATTCAGTTACAGTACCCTTGCATGCTTAAAGGCTGTGAGACAGTCGCTGAATCCGAGCGAAAGCTTATGAAGCATTATGTCCAGCATGGCCTCCCGAAACAATACCTGGAGGAGCAGAGGAGCAACTACATCTTCTGCAAGAAAATGCCTCGCTCCAAGTACAAACGAATTGCGTCAAGAAGTGACGATACCGACAAGTCTGATGAAAGCTCTATTGAGGCGTCTGAGAACGAGGACGCTGTGGACACCGGACGCAGTGAATCAGAGTTCTCAAAGCCAACGTCTGAGAAGGAGAGCACCGAAGATACTGAGGTTTCCGACGCTAAGTTGTCCAGTGACCTGAGCTCGGATATCTCTGTGGTGGTGAAGCGAAAGAGAGGGAGACCGCGCAAGGGGGAACGTGTCAAACACATGCAGATTGCACGTAAGAGAATGACAAGGTTAAGAGCGGCGCAGACTCACTCCGTCAACTATGCAGACATCAACTCTGACTCCACTTCCTCCACCGCCACGCTGCCACAAGAGCAGAATGCAACACTGAGCTCGTTCAAGCCAATGGGCTTCGAGGTTTCCTTCCTCAAGTTTCTGGAGGAATCGAGTCAGTCCACTGGAAAGAGGAAGACATTGTCTTTAGCGGATGTACACCCACACAAGAAATTCCCAACCGTGCACCTAAAGACGGCCTCGGTGGTGTGCAGCAGGATCAATCCTGATCATCACTGCAGAGATGTACTGAAACTTGTTGAATTTAAGAACCCTCAGAAGCTAACTTCTCTTAGCAAGGTGACATTCGAGGTGCACAGAGGGTTCTCAAACGTTTTTGAACTCTTGCTCAAGCAGCTGCATGATATGCGACCTGCGGTGGTCATTCAGAAAGAGGGCGTGTCCAATGTTACGGGGTAGTTCACAAGGCGGGGGATGGATCACTAGCTCCAGTATTGTTGTTTTTTGGGATGTTAAATGATTGAGTTCAGTGGGTTATTAACTGTTGATGTTTCAATGCCCTTGACGCTGAATATGCTCCTGTTAACATCTGCTAATCCCCTGACAGGACTGTGTATTAAACTTGTTTTTTAAGATGTTAATTAAAACAGTTAATGATATACCTCTTACGCATGCCCTTAAAAAGTTATCCGGCACATGTGGTCGATGTTGAAAAATGAACCCTTAGCGAAAGATTTTAATTGTTGCGGATCCCCGTAGGAATTTTAAAACGAACTAGCTTCTGTTGCGGTTGGACTGACGATCCTGTAGTGCAGTGGTGAACTGTAGATGGTAACCATTTTAGTCTTGTTCATCTTGCATTGTAAATTTTGAACGTCTATAGCGTCGTGTCTGTGTGTGCACATACTGACTCTCCGGATAATCTACTGCCACCAGCAGTCTGTACCTTAAACAACAGAGACCAATTTATTACAGCTTGCATTTTCTAACTCTGTGTGGTTGTGTGTGGGTTTTTTTTCCCCCTCTCAGACAAGAAATCCTCGAGAAACCATGACAACGCAAAATAATTAACGAATATTTAGTCTTACATAGAATAAGAGTACTTCATGCACAATGATTAGCAGTCTTTTATTCAGGTTTGGTTTATTGTAATATTACAGGTACATTTAGCTGGCACACAGTGATATACAGGTAGTTTAACATTTATTATAAAATCAAACAAAAATAAAATATTAGCCTTTTTTTTTTAAAGGACTACTTTCATAAGAATTCAGTGGACTGCAAGACTCAAAAACACTACTGTTACTGTGTGTGTATATGTATATGTATGTATATATCACTTGCTTACAGGTGCATTAAATATTTTTAATAAATAATAAAACTCATTCAGTGTAAATAAAATAATTCACATATAATTGTAAAATATAATAAACTGAAGCTGATCCTAGCAATTTGGGGAAACAGAATTTTAATTCTAGATCGTTTTTCCACCAACTTGAGCAGCAGCTAGAACAGTAACAGTGATGTCACTACTGCAAGCCCCGCCCCCAAATGCCACTGAGTCCGTGAGTCGTTTCGGACACTGAGTGCGCCGACTGTTGTTCAGCGGAAGAGTTTCACGCTACTCGAGCTGTTTGTTGTCCGTGTTAGATGATCAGGCTGCGTGTTTGAATGAACGAATCAGTAAATGAATCTAATTGAATCATTTAACTGAACTCAAATGACTCGAATCACTAAAAAGATTCACTTTAATCTCTAATGGTTTGTGCAGTGGAAAAGGTGCTTGGTGAAAGAAATTAATGACTCTAAGCATTATTTTCATGATCTAATGTATAGTGCTTTTAAAATCTAGTTCTCTTTATCCTTATTTTCATTTATTTCTGAGATGTTTTGAAAACATGTTCTTTTATTGAACTTGAACACACATTTAACCTAAACTCTACGTTTCCACTAAAATAAAGGAATACACGATTTACACTAAAATGAAACGTGAAGCAGATAGTTTACACGCTTCTCAGTTTGGTGGAAAATAAAATCCAAAATATCTCGGTTCATTTTGTCAATTCAGGTCTTAATAATAGTTTGTTTATAAAATAAATGGTGCTGAAGAGGACGATCACATCTCCTACTCCAATCAGGTTGGTGTCTTTAGCGTCTATAGTCTTTAAAAATATCGGTGTAATTGTCGATTTTTGGAAAACAGCACTGCTTCTCGGAGTAACAGTAACAGGAAGTCCACATGTCGTGTATTAATCACGTCGGCGTTTCCTTCACAGCCTGCGGTGGCTGAACCTCGTCCTCTTTGCTAGCGCACATTACAGGTTTCTGTCCGGCCGGGCCGAGAGAGCGTGCAGACGTGTAGTGGGCGTGGCTACACGATCTCTTCTGTTCCACGGGGACGTACCTCTTACTGAAACTCTTCCAGCACTGCTTGGACAGGATGTAGAGCATCTCCGTCACGTTCAGGACCACGCACAGGGCAGACGTGCAGCCCATGATGTAGAGGAAGATCTTCTTCTCCGTGGCTTTGGAGATGTAGCAGTCCACCGTGTTGGGACAGGGAATCTCCTCGCACTGGTACATCCGAGGAACGTCGAATCCGTTATACATGAAGTAGAAGATGAGCAGCGTGCCCACCTCGAAGCTCGACTTCAGGACCAGGCTGAGGAGGTACGTGCACAGCAGGCCACCGTCAATCTTGCCCCTGTCCTCGTAAAACTTGCGTCCGTGTTTTTTCTCGCGGTGCTCGCGATAGGCCACGTGCAGGGCCACCAGCAGGGACGGCGTGGACACCATGATGAGCTGCAGAGCCCACAGACGCGCCTGAGACACGGGGAAGAACCGGTCGAAGCAGACGTTCTCGCACCCCGGCTGCTGGGTGTTACACACGAAATCCTTCGACTCGTCCTTCCAGACGTTTTCAGCAGCGGCCACGAACACCAGGATGCGGAAGATGAAGAGCACCGAGAGCCAAATCCGACCAATCACAGTGGAGTATTTATTCACGCCGCTCAGAACGCTCTCCAGGAAAGACCAGTTCATGACTGCAGGGGAGGAGTGTGGTGGAAAATTAGGAAGTTAAAAATTAATATTAATTACTTTTAATAACAATAATAATAATAATATTAATAATAATACAGCTATAATATAAATTAGTGATGATAATACAGTTATAAACAATATGCCTCTGTTTTACCTGATAAATGTAAACATCAGAGAAAAGGATCAGTTCTTAATATTATTCATAGTAATGTGACTGATCTAAAGATGATATTAATAATAATATTTTTAAAAAATGTTATAAAATGATTGAGCACTCTGTGCTGCTGAAATATATATTTTAAAAAACTATAATATTTATTAGTTGTCATAAAATCAAAACGGGAATTAACTAAAGTGAAAAATACATATTTAATATTAAATATTTAAGTGCACAAATATGTATAAATGTTATATTTATACAAATTATAGAAATTATAGAATAATCATAATTAAGTTATCGACTGATCAGTTTTGTAAAATACAATATTCTTTTTAATAAATAAATGAGGAAGCTGAATAAGGAAGTGCTGTGGAATGCAGCTTTTATTAATTATATATTATAATTTAAGCACAAACATGAAAATAATCATAAAAATAGGTTTAATGTGATCAGAAGCAAGAACCATGATGTAAAATGACATTAAATACTGTTTAATTTGATCAGTACTTCTGATAAAGCTGCAGGGAAGAGCGGTTGTGCGTGAATGCATTTAAATAAAAAAAAAAGAGGAAGAAGCTGAAATTGAGTTCCCAGCGTTTAGTGAACAAATCAACACAACTTCCTTTTTATTATTTTACTCCGTGTCCTTCTCACTACTGATCGGTGTTTATTTTATTTTTCTGTGGTATTTTTAGTCTTTTGTCAGTGAATGTAAATAAATGTGAATGTAAATAAAAGTGTTCCACTTTCTTTCTGAGAACGCAGAACATTGCGGTTCCTCAGTGTCCTGCGTTTATTATCTTATTTTTCGTGTGTGTGTGTGTGGTTTGTGTGTGTGTTCTGATTGTAGAATTTATATTTTTATGGTTTTATGTTTATATATGTCTTCAGTGGTGTATGACTGGTGTCAAAATGAAACTGAAATCTTTCTGTATCTTTTTATTTTCCACATTTTTCTATCTCGTATATTCTTTCAAGGTTCATTCTTAATAAATTGTAAATGTTCTATATATTCCATTAAAGTGTTTATTTGTGTAGGTGGATGAGCTGCTGCTGTTGTTGTTGTGTTGTTGTTGTAGTTTTGGAGAGAATGAAGTTGATGTAAAAATAAACAGGTCCAACACCACAGAGAGAAAATGTAAATATAAAAAGGTAGCGAATGAAACTCACCTGAGGTTTTGGGTGGATTTCTGGCTCAGGGTCGGGGTTGTGTGCAGCAGCTCCTCCGTCGTGTCGGATCGTATCGTGTCATATCCTGTGGAGGATTTGGAAGGCAAATGTACCTGATGGATCAGTCTCACCTGCTTAGCTGCTGTGGACGTGGCTTACCAGTGTGCTTACAGTAAACACACTGCGTGAGATCCCTGTGTTATATGGGCGTTTATTTCCATGATGCATGGGTTTAACCGCACAGCACGGTGTAGTGGGCAGGGTTATGATGCTTTATGATGCTTTATGATGATGTTGAAATGAAAGCAGGAGGATTGAGGTAATGATTAATGGAGGCTTTGCAGCTGCAGCGACTCAGACAGACAGATCATGTGTCTGTTTGCTGAGCGTGCCGTGTGTAAATGCGGTGTTTAGAGAAGCTAATAAAGGCAGGGGAAGGATCAGGATGTATCACACTGACAGGACGGATATTTATATTTAATCACAAGCTCATGTTTTATTAATCCAGAAACACGAGGCTTCTCAAACACACCTCGGGGTTTTACCTGGTTATTAGGACGACTGATGTGTTTGTGTGAGAGAGTGTGTGCTGATGTGTGTAAAGAAACGTTAAAACTATTTCTGAGTGTGGAGTTAATCGCCAGGTGTTAATTATTCACCAGCTAGTGTTTAAACTATTAAACTACGAGCTTCTGTAACTGTAAACCCAGGGACACGTCCACAGTGTCTCCTCATCCTCCGACAGGTGTGTGTGAGAGAGAGAGCAAGAGTGAGAGAGACAGTATGAGAGGGTGTGTGTGTGTGAGAGAGAGAGAGAGAGTGTGTGAGAGACTGTGTGTGTGTGTGTGTGTTTATGCGAGTGTGTGTGAGAGAGAGAGACAGTATGAGAGTGTGTGTGTGTGTGAGAGAGAGACAGTGTGTGTTTACGCGAGTGTGTGAGAGAGAGACAGTATGAGAGTGTATGTGTGTGTGTGAGAGAGAGACAGTGTGTGTGTGTGTGTGTGTGTGTGTGAGAGAGAGAGACAGTATGAGAGTGAGTGTGTGTGTGAGAGTGAGAGAGAGACAGTATGAGAGTGTGTGTGTGTGAGAGAGAGAGAGAGACTGTGTGTGTGTGTGTGTTTATGCAAGTGTGTGTGAGAGAGAGAGTGTGTGTGTATGTGTGTGAGGTTTGGTACTTTAGTTCTGTGTTCAGCTCCAGCAGGTGATTTGCATCCTTCAGAGTTTTGCTTCCTGGTTTGTAAGCGTCACCGTGAGCTGACCTTTAACCCCACGCCTCACGACAGCTCGTGGTTTAGTCGGTTTATGTCCCAGAGTGTACAGCACCTCTCCAGCACAGCTGGCCTTATTAACACCTTTACCTTTACCTTTACCTTCCAACACACCGGACCTCCGTTTATCTAAGAGAGGTTCAGAGATGCACGCTGCGGCTCTCACGAATGTTATGGTAGAAAAAGAGGTTTCGTTTTCACTCTAATGTAACAGCTGTACATTGTGAAGACGATAAAAAGAAACAGGTGTGTGTGTGTGTGTGTGTGTGTGTGTGTGTGTGTGTGTGTGTGTGTGTGTGTGTTCAAATGTTTTGGGAGGACATTTCTATCTGGTGAGAAATATTTATACCAATAACATGATTCATGTAAGAAATCACACCATCTTCGGATTTTTTTATTGGAAGACCAAAAAGCGGAGTTTCTTATCAGTAATGTATTTGCTACTGCTACATTTTTATACATTTATTAATCTCAAAACACATGAAGCCCTCATTCCTGACTTTTCAACAACAACAAAAAAGAAGAATTACTGTTAATTGTTTACTGTTTTTCTAGCCTTAAGTGATTAAATATGAAAGTAAATAAATGTGTTCCACTTTCTTTCTGAAAACGCAGAACATCGCGGTTCCTCAGTGTCCTGCGTTTATCTTATTTTTCCTGTGTGTGTGTGTGTGTGTGTGTGTGTGTGTGTGTGTGTGTGTGTTCTGATTGTAGAATTTACATTTTTATGGTTTTATGTTATATATATTTATTCAGCGGTGTATGACTGATGTCAAAATGAAACTGAAATCTTTCTGTATCTCGTATATTCTTTCAAGATTCATTTTTAATAAATTGTAAAAGTTCTATATATTCCACTGAAGTGTTTATTTATCGTAAGGCTAGAAAAAGGGGGGATGCCCAAAGAATCTTCATCTTTTATTAATTTAAACTCTAGAGAGCAATTTGAATATTTCTTTGTCCATATATTTTATTTTAATAATTGTATTTATATTTTTTTAATTCCTCTGTATTTGATAATTCTGTATTGTTGAAATTATGCCTTTGGTTTTTGACCCTTTTTTTGTTTTGTTTTGTTTTTTTGTGATGTTGTGATGTGCCATATTGCTTTTAAATTCTATTTTCTCTTCATCAGTAAAATAGAAATAAAGATTCATTGTTCTTGGTGTTGTTCTTCTCTGTCAGTTTTACACACAGTGGCTCAGTTTAACTGTTAATCCTGATTTCTGGATGTTTGCAATGCGCCTTTACGTCCAGCAGGCGGCGCAGTGACGTCACAGAGCAGCGTCAGCGTGGTTGCCAGATTGGGTGTAATTAAACTTGCAGACACATTCATTTTTATGTATATTTCAAAATCCAGGGTTTACAGTAATTGTAAGATTAAATATTGAATATTTAAACAATTGTTATAAGGCAGATGTTTTCTCCTAAAATGTGACTTGTAACATTGGGATAAATTCTCTTTTTATTCTTGATAGTTAATAAACATTTATGTTCAATAGTTAAGACAGATTCGGTGTAAAGATGTTTTCTGCTTACAGAAAATATTTCTGTACAGAATGAAATGTTATTATAATTCATATTTGTAGAAAGTTGTATCGAAACATTTGTCGTTATAATAGTTTGTTTGTTTTACTGATTCTACCAATCTGGCAACCCGACTCTCAGAACAAGATGGCGGCGCTCAGCGTCTCACAGCAACAGCGATCTGTCTGTTTGTCTCTCTGCGCTTTGTAAAGCTCGCTTTTCTCTTTACACCGTCATTATAAGCTTTATTTGAGCTTTATATGCAGATTATACAGTTTGTTTTATTATTAAAGTCCGTGTTTGTGTGAAACCTGGGACTTTTCGAGCCGCAGTCATGTCACCTTCAGAGAACGACAGTAAAGTACCCGGATTGAGAGGCGTGAGGACTACGTCACTGTTCCGCGCGGTCAACCCGGAACTGTTCATCAAACCTGTAAACGCACATTTATCATTAAATACTCATGTTTAAAGAAGCGTGTTTAAATTAAATCTGAATAATACGTTTAACTGTTGTAGTGAAGAGTTAAAATGGGTTTGTTTAGCGTTGGACGAAACGTCACTTCCGTAAACAAGCACTCACTACCGGAAGTGTGTGTGCAGAGTCGGATAATAATAATAATAATAATAATAATAATAATTTCAATTAATTTACTGTCCTTAGTTGTATCCAGTGGACATTTATTTAAAGTCAGTCAGTGTTTGATGTATTTAGTAAAATTAGTAAGTTTTAAACTGTGATGTAAAAGCATGAAAAATAAATAAATAAAATAAAATAAAAATCTCTGTCATGTAAATGCTGCTGATAAACAGCTGTTTCCAGATGCAGGATCATCTAAGTGGTGTTTTATTTGCATGTTTACTCAGTGATTCACTAAAACAAAACTCGCTTCACACACTAAAACTGGATCTATCTATCTATCTATCAGGAGTCAGATGTTCATGAATCAGAGCTGAACCGAGTTTAAATTTGCTCTGATATCTAGACTGAAACAGTTGTTATCAGATATTATTATTATTATTATTATTATTAATCCTCTCACCTACACGTTTGTCTCCTGTACAGAATAAACCGGTGATGGCGTTCGGCCTCGTCACCATCACGCTGTGTGTGGGGTATCTCGGCTATCTGCACGCTGTGAAGGAGAACTCTCAGGAGCTCTATGAGGCCATGGACAGCGAGGGTGAGAGATACATGCGCAGAAAAACCTCCAAGTGGGACTGAGACGTCACAGACGTGCAGAGAGACGCGTATCAGAGACTCCACTCCACTCAGCATTGATGATTTTACTCTAAACTCCGAGTGTGTGTTTCTTTCAGTTACAGAGCCGTGCTTCAGACAGTAAACCTGCCACACTCTGTTTTCCATCAGAGGAATAAATGTTTGTTTTTTTTTGAGTTGACTGTAACCAGAAAACATGAAAATCAGCGTTGTGTTTATCTTAAATAAATAAAAAATCATAATGTGATCAGAATGTTTTTTCATGGTGCAGTTGTGCAGAATGCAGTTTAGAAATTGATTTACATTTAGTGACCTTAAGGTTCCAGAAACTCTTTACAGGTTCTGTGTAGAAGGTTTTATGTGTTTGTGTGTAGAAGTTGGTGAAGATCACATGACTGTTATTTAGGCTCTGAGCAATAAAAACTCAGAACTGAAGGAGGGGGCACTTACTTTTTCTCATGACTGTAAACCAGGAATCAGAAAACGTAGTAGTTCATGTTCAGTTCACACATTCACAATTTATTTCAGTTTAACTGAATTTGAATCTATTTATTTCTGTGAAGCTGCTTTGTGACGAAGCGCTATACAAATAAAACGGAACTGAATAATTCACTAAAAAGATTGTTTCCTCGTGTTTAGAAATGATGAACAGGTTTTATAAGGAGATATTTAGTGACTTTACAAGTTATGTTTATGTAATAAACCGGCTTTTCAGCTCAAACAGGAAACCGAGAGATCACATGATCCTGAAGATCCTCAGGGGTGTGAAGAGGACCTGAAGGAGAGCAGGACAGACAGAACTCTATTCAACACATCGCTGAGGAGCAAATTCACTTAAATATTACTCAGTTATATGTAGAATATGTTCACGTGTGTGTGTGTGTGTGTGTGTGTGCGCGCGCATACATGTGTGTCTTTGTGTGTGTGTGTGTGTGTGTTTCAGAAAGTAACTTTTCCTGTTTTTCTGCATGAATATTTTTCCAGTGAAGTCGGTGGAAGGTCACATGAAAATCAGTGAAGCATTAAACCTGAAACACACACACACACACACACACACAGTGAATAATGTCATGTAGCTAATAATTTCTGGTTAGCAAACATTTCCTGAATGTTATTATAAAACTTTTAAAACATTCAGTCAGAGAAGTTTTTAACGTTTGCTATCGTTTATATAATACCGTAAGAACATTAGCACACGATGCTACGCTTTTATTTTATATTTCTTTTTGTTTAACTGTAAATGCTGTGAGGATTATTGTGACATTGTGCCGCATATCATCACATCACAGGTTTTACAAACATTGTAGAAATTTTATTTTTCTAACATTGTAAGCTTCTGAAAACGCTTGCGTATGATTCCCAGACTTTAGACTGTAACTGTAATAATTTAATAAATTAAGGTTAATTAATTCGTTTTCTGATCAATCTTGCTGACCAAGCTGCATTTATCTTCTAGATCAGTAAATCCTGTTGAGTGTACAGTGAGGGTTTTTTATTTGATACGAGGATCATGACACCAATCACGACGACGGCTGAACGTTTTACATGGAAACAGCATTTTAAATGTGTTTAATGCTCCTGTGCGATTAAAAACATTACGGTTTGACTCGGAAGCCAGATGGATCGAGATGTTTTGGCGCTGATGTGATGTGTAGTGGACGCCGTGTTTACTCCTCCAGGTGAACCTGAGACACACAAGCGAGTGTGTGAACAGTAACGCTGATGTGGCACGTGGGGAAAGTGACGTGAATGTACACTCTGAATAAAAGAGTATTGTACAGGATCTCCACAGCGTGATGGTGATGATGAAGATGAAAAAGATGATGATGAAGATGCTCATTCACTGCCTCTCACACTGAGGCCCCGCCCACCGAGGCCACGCCCAGCTGACGAGAAAGGGGGCGGGGGTATAAACGCGCTGTGTTGCTCCGGTGCTCCGGGAGTTTTTCAGCTCGCGCTGGTCCTCAAGCCGGAGCAACATGGCGGCGAGCGCGCGCATCTCCGAGTCTACAGTCGGTTGTGCAGGAGGAGGAGCAGCTTTCCGTCAGGATCCATAAACTACAAACACTAACACACCGGAACTCCGGTCTGAGAGCGGCGCAGGCTCGCGCCAACATGAGCGACTGTACTACAGGTAACAAACAAACAAACAAACAAGTGCACCTGAAACTCATCTACAGTTACACACTGCATACACAGAGAGTGTAGTTTACTGTCTCTCTCTCCCTCTCACTCTCCCTCTCTCTCTCTCTCTCTCTCTCTCTCTCTGTCTCTCTCTCTCTCTCTCTCTCTCTCTCTCTCTCTCACTCTCTCTCTCTCTCTCTCTCTCTCTCTCTCTCTCTCTCTCTCTCTCTCTCTCTCTCTCTCTCTCTCTCTCTCTCTCCTCTTTCTCGTGATTTTATTTTTTATTCATACACAAGCAACTAACAATTACAAGTGTGTGCACAAGTAGTGAAAACTTTCTTTATTCTAAACTGTATTCACCGTGTGTGTGTGTGTGTGTGTGTGTGTGTGTGTGTGTGTGTGTGTGTGTGTGTGTGTGTGTGTTAAAGCAGAAGTGTGCGATTTGACCAAAATATCACATCATGATGCCTGTTTTTTTAATATTATTTTTTATTATTTTAAGATGCTCCAATGAAAAACATTATTGCTGCAATGTTTACAAAAACAGACTCTAAACCTAACATTTATATCTATATATATTTATATTTAATAATTTTAATAAAATCTAATAGTAAGTATAGTATAGCAGTCTAATATTTTAAAGAAAAGTTTGAACAGATTGCAATATCTCAGAGTTTCACAGAATCGATATCCTTTCACTCAGAGCTCGTTTACAAACCGATCAGCCGTAACATTAAACCACTGCAGGTGAAGTGAATAACTCATTATCTCGTTACAGTGGCACCTGTACAGGTGAGGGATTGTTAGATTATTAGGCAGCCAGTGAAGCGTCAGGTCTCGAAGTTGGTGTGTAGGAAGCAGGAAAAATGGGCAAGAGTAAGGATCTGAGAGACTCTGACACGAGCCAGATTGTGATGTCTAGACGACTGGATCAGAGCTTCTCCAGAACAGCAGGTCCTGTGGGGTGTCCCGGTGTGCAGGGGTTAGTACCTACCAAAAGTGGTCCAAGGAAGAACAACCGGTGAACCAGCGACAGGATCATGGGCTCCCAAGGCTCACTGATGCGTGTGGGGAGTGAAGGCCGTCTGGTCCGATCCCACAGAAGATCTGCTGTAGCACAAACTGCTGAAAGAGTGAACACTGGCTCTGAGGGAAAGGAGTCAGAACACACAGTGCAGTTTGCTGCGTAGCTGCAGACGGTCAGAGCGTCCATGCTGACCCCTGACCTCCACCGAAAGCTTCTACAGTGGGCACGTGAGCATCAGAACTGGACCATGGAGCAATGGAAGAAGGTGGCCTGGTCTGATGAATCACATTTTCTTTTACATCATGCGGACGGCCGGGTGCGTGTGCGTCGCTTACCTGGGGAAGACGTGGCATCAGGATGCACTATGGGAAGAAGGAGAGCTGGTGGAGGCAGTGTGATGGTCTGGGTGATGTTCTGCTGGGAAACCTCGGGTCCTGGCCTTCATGTGGATGTTACTGTGACACGTACCACCTGCCTACACACTGCTGCAGACCGAGTTACACTCCTTCATGGCAGCGGTGTTCCCTAATGTCAGTGGCCTCTTTCAGCAGGATGATGCTCCCTGCCTCACTGCAGAAACTGGACTACACGATATTTGGCCGGTGGATTTAATGTTATGGCTGATCGGTGTAGATGAACTTATAAATAATATCAGCATACTGTAACATAAACACTCATGAATAACTGTGTGTGTGTGTGTGTGTGTGTGTGTGTGTTTACAGAGGTGAGGTTTTGTCCGTCTCTGCCCTCAGAGCATGTGCTCTGCTCCGGTGCCGTTACATTCCCCGGTAATTCACATTAAACTTCATTTCTTTCACTGATTTATTTAAAGTGGGTCAGAAAACATGAGTAGAGTTCTGTGTTTTTTAAAAAAAAAAAAAAAAAACTTATTTCAAAATGTCAGGTTTCACATCTACAGCTGCTCAGACTGATGAGGGGTTTAGCTTTTTATGGAGTTTCTTGTTATTCACTCTGTTCATGTGTTTCTTTACCTGTATTCCTCTCTCCCTCCCTCTCTCTCTCTCTCTCTCTCTCTCTCCCTCCCTCTCGCTCTCTCCCTCCCTCTCTCTCTCGCTCTCTCGCTCTCTCCCTCCCTCTCTCTCTCTCGCTCTCTCTCTCTCTCCCTCTCTCTCTCTCTCTCTCCCTCTCTCTCTCTCCCTCTCTCTCTCTCTCTCTCTCTCACTCTCTCTCTCTCACAGCTGTTTTTTATAATCTCTGATGTGCTCGA
>JAKKZN010001896.1:0-12764 GCA_033441825.1 Pangasius elongatus | reverse complement strand
GATAAAACACACACGTGATAAAGGGCTGGGACACTCGTCCACTGAGAAACACACACGTTACACATTAACTAAAATACAGCAATTAACACAAGCAGACATCGACTCAAAAGTAGGTGCACCCACGTACACGGAAAAACACACACACACACACACACACACACACACACACACACACACACACACACAGAGAGAGGGAGAGAGAGAGCTCTCGGTCAATGACTCACGCGTCATCGGGGCAAAAATCCATATAAGGTAAACACTGCCCTGCTGTTGCACATTTTACACACATCCACAAACACACACCTCAAAAAGTCACTTTTACTCTCCCCTCAAACGAGCACTCTACTGAGCGCGCGCACACACACACACACACACAAAATCAGACAGACAGACACGCAAAGATAACAAAGCTGGGTTTCTGAGAGGGTTTTAATGAGTGTGTGAGTGTACACGGTTTATCCAAAACCCAGCCCAGTGTCAACAGTATGGAAATTCACATTCAGAAATCACACACACACACACACACACACACACACACACACACACACACACACCGTCCACTTGGCAGTGCTGAGCGGAAAATAATAATAAAAAAAACCCATTTTAATACTACTGTGTAAAAACATGTACCAGGCTGGTGTGCAGCAGGCCTCGGGGGCAGCGGAGAAAATCTCCTCCTCTCGCTTTCAGATTACAGTAAAGAACAGAAAAAAAAAAGAAAGTAAATAAAATGGACAATGAAGGCATGGGAACATTTCGTTTCTTCCTCTTCCTCCATCAGACTTCCTAACCACACTGATGTGCACATTAACTGCCAGAGCAAATGGAGGGGAACTGAGTCACGTCCGCAGCGTTAGCTCTGGGTACAGCACTCGGAGCTCAGCTGTCAATCAATAAGACAAACTCCACCCCAAAAATCCCCTCATATCCCCAGTCAGTCTTCATACACACACACACACACACACACACACAGACACACTTACCTTGTGTGTATGCGGCGTCGTCAGAGCCCATGCTGGGCCGACGGCTCTCGGTGGCTCTCAGGTCTCGGTTGGGCGAGAGCGGCTCAGGCAGGCTGATGGGCTCGGGCTCGGGGTAGTGCTGATCAGCGGGCACGCTGAGCATGTTGGTGGGCTCGAAGGTGGGCGACACCACCCCGGGGGACACGGCCGGCGGCTTGTTCGGTGACACCGTGATCTTGAAGGTGTATTTGGTGTTGGGCTGCGTCACCACCACGCGTGGCGACGTAGCTACGCCTCCTGCCCCCACCGAGCTGCGGGATTTGGGCGGGTGGTGATGGATGTAGGCGGGCCCCATGCTGACTTGGCCACCTAGGCTCCGCCCTCCCGTCACGCCGGGAAGAGACGGGTTGGCCGATATGTAGACCGTGGGCGGGTTCCGAGTGCCGCTCTCATCCGAAGACGCGTTAGCGGAGATGTAGAATTTAGGCTGCGAGCGACCGGACGGAGGGATCAGCGCGCACTCATCTGACGGCGTCGTCGTGGCAGCAGCGGCGGGAGGAGAGGCAGCGATGTAGACAGTGGGCTGGCTTCGGCTAAGCCCCGCCCCCTCGATGGAGAGCGGAGTGGAGGAAGAGGAGGAAGGCGACGGGCAGGACGAAGACCCAGAAGCCGAGGCTGGTCGAGGAGCAGAGGCGGAGCACATCAGCGTCGCCGTGGCGGCGGCAGCTCCGCCCACCCTCTGCGGAGATTCGAGCTTGATCTCGATCTGGTTCTTTCTGGGCCCTGTGGAGATGTTCTGGATGTTGAACTGGCTGAAGGAGGACGCGAGAGAGGGGGCCGCCGCCATCGCCGGTAAAGATGAAGGCACAGATGAGGATGACGACGAGGAGGACGAGGAAGAGGCCTGAGAGGCTGCGGCAGACGGAACCTGAAAGGCCGAGGGGGGCTGGGGGTTGGTGGGAGAACTGATGGGCATGTAAACGTGCGAGGTCTGGTGGTGCGGGCCGCCTGGGTGTGAGATCTGGGTGACGTAGGGCCGGATGTAGATGGAGTTGGGGCTGTTGGGGCCAGCCTGAGGCCCGCCGTGGATGTGCAGCGAGGTGGGCGTGCTTCGACCGGCGTTGGGGGCCAGCGTCACCGTGATGGGGTTAAAACGGGGTGTGGCGGCAAGGGACGCGGCCGAGCCCTGACCTTTGACACCGACCTGGTACAGGCCAAGGTGCTGCGGTGGCTGTGGCTTTCGCGCCTGCTCCATTATGCAGAAGGCGGCGGGCGCGTGTGTGTGAGCGTTTGTGTGTGACTGAGACTCTGCCTGGTAGAAGTCAGAGGCCGGAGTCGGGGGACCGTTGACGGGCCCGTCACTCAGGCTGTGAGAGAGAGTCCTGCTGCCGTTCATCCTCACTGGCTCATGCTGCACGGCACCATGGGTATTCTGTGACACGCCCACGTTGAGCTGGGTCATGTGATTGCGCAGGTCCGTCACACTCGGGCTGCCCTCACTGTACAGGAAGCCGGGACTCACCTGGGTCAGGTACTCACAACACGCTGACAAGTCGTTCTTATTCTAAAAGAGAGAGAGAGAGAGAGAGAGAGAGAGAGAGAGAGAGACAGACAGACAGACAGACACAGAGACAGGCAGAAACAGAGAGAGAGAGTGAGAGAAAGAGAGACAAACGGAGCAAGACAGCAAGACAGAGAGAAAGAGAAAGAGAGAGACAGTCAAAGAGAGACAGAGAGACAGAGAGTGAGAGAGAGAGAGAGAGAGGGAATGAGATATTCCCAAAAATGTACCAATTCCTCATTATTTCTCATTATTATTTTTTATATTATATATATTATTATTTATTCCTCATTATCCCCCCCCCCCATCCACTGCCCCACCCACCTGTACGACACACTGAGAGACCACGCCTTCTGGCACTTCTGGAAACTTCTGACGCAGTTGTTGCAGAATCTGAGTGTCAATCTGCTGATTTCCCTGTGCCATTCGGGGACTGGCAGGACGGAGCGGGTTGGACCTCAGCGCACACACTCATGCACACACACTCGCTCTATCACAGCATCTTTTGTTCTAGAGAGAGAGAGAGAGAGCGAGAGAGAGAGAGAGAGAGAGAGAGAGAGAGAGAGAGACGGGGGGGGATAACACGTGAGTTATCTTCAACATCACACGGTTCTGTACACATGCAACACATACACACACACACACACACACACAGATTTTAAAGTCGTTTAGCAGAATATCGCAAAATATCAGAGACTCGCACTTCACACGCCTCCCAAACCGCGACAGGATTAACTGCACCAATAGATTTATAATAACAGCTCAGTATTCTTGAACCAACTGCTGAATTCTCAAATCTGATTGGTCAGAAGTTGCTGATTAGTTTCCTGTAACAGCAGCTCTGACAATAGTGAAACTCGTTCTAATACATTCTCAATCCTACGCTACGTACACTCCTCCAAAGCCCCTACGCCACCTGTACAGACTCTTCTATCCTGTAGGTGTCTCAGTGAAGCACGGGAGTGGCTTTCACGTCATTTCCTCGCTCTAGATCTGCACCACTTCCTGGATCTCGCCTAGCATGACTTCCTGAGCCTGTGCTAAAACGAAAACGGGAGAGAAGAGGGAAGAAAAAATAAAAAAATAATAATAATAAAAAAAAAATAAAAAAAATCACACTTTTCTGCCAGCTGTTAACCGAGCTGCTGCTGCTGCTACTGTGTGTTAGCGGCGGGCTGTTTCCTGTCAAACAGAAACGTCCCCTGATACACATTACACACACACACACACACACACACACACACACACACACCGTCAGCACACCAGAAGTCGGAGCAGAACTCAGCCAGCACAATCGGCAGGAGATTACGGATAAGAAGCATGGAGGGAGTGAGAGAGAGGGGGAGAGAGGGGGGGAGAGGGAGAGAGAGAGAGGGAGAGAGAGAGAGACAGGGAGGGAGAGAGAGAGTGAGAGAGAGAGAGAGAGCGAGAGAGAGAGCTCTTCCTTATCGCAATCAGAGGCATGTGTATCACTAACTGTCATATTCAACTGACTGGAAATAACACACACACACCAGATAAGAGTGTCTCACACACACACACACACACACACACACACACACACACACACACACAAACTCCTTCCTGTCATTCTTTTCCTAGAGCAGCACATCCTGAAGTGCTTTATTCCGCTTATACTGCAGCAAACTGTCCACGACTCCTAATTTTTACTTGATAAAGAATGACGTCATGCATTCTATCCGTTTATAGACAGTCCTTCCCTCACCAGCGGCACTTTTACCGCAGCCTTGTCATGTTATGAAGCACCGACACTGGAGACTCCTTCCAAAAAACTTCCCAATATCACAGAGGGTATGGGGAAGCTTTTTGGAAGGAGTCTCCAGTGTCAGTTGCGGCATGATAACGTATCGCTGTAAGAAACCTGTCAGGAGGAGATCAGGGCTAGGAGCCGGACTGACGGTCATTATGAACGATTAGCCAACTGATGGCTCAGAGAACTCGTCGTCTGATCCGTTCTGGAAATATTTACTCCTGGACGTGTCTGGTCAGGTGTACAGATGGAGGTGAAGACAAGTTCAGTAAACCTGGCTCGGGACTGAAGGTGTGGGGGTGGTGACAGCGGGAGGTGCGTGAGCTTCAGGGCCAATCAGAAATGCTTTTAGAGACAGCGTTACAGTTTAGTCCATTCTAACAGAACCCTGGGGTGTCCTCCACGTCGGTGCGGTTCTTCAGGTCGGGCTGAAGCGCCTGAGCGAGACGATCGATCCAAAATGATATAATTCACTCTGACATGGATGCCTCCATGTCTGTCTTTCGTTAGCAATAATCTAGCCAGATAACTGTGCTGAGTGATGTACATTTTCCTCCTGTATAGTTATAATAGTTATAACATGTCTAATCTAATATCTGTTTGTCTAATCTATCTATATGTCGAGTGATCTAAAGCTAATACTTGTATGTGCAGTAACTCGTTTAAAGGTAACAAGTGCTACTTTCTTTACTGCTGATGAGGTGAAACGACTTTCTGAGGAAATTCTGATTTGTGGAGGTGTTTTCTTAGGTTTGTCCTAATCGGAGGTCGGAAATTCGGATTTAAGGGTTTTCGAACGCAGCGTTACATACAACGGGCGACGTGCAGAAACCGTCATAAAACTCAAGCTACTCTCTGAGGAAACGTGAAAAACAAGACTACAGACGATCTCAACTTTTTCTGCATGTTAGACAAACGAGATGAGAACATGACAAAAGGATAAAACATTGTTGGTTTAATGGCAGTAGACTTTTAGCCAGACACAGAGTGTGGCACGGTATAGGAATTGTGTGTGTGTGTGTGTGTGTGTGTGTGTGTGTGTGTGTGTGTGTGTGGAAGCTGAACAGGATCTGCAGGATCAGATGTCTCTACACAGCCAGCACATTTACTTTAGACTTATTGAGGCCTGGAGCCTCATTTAGAAAGCACCTACCAACCCCCATACACACACACACACACACACACACACACACACACACACACGCCCAAAAATAAGCCTCTTGCAGACTGACTTGAGGTAAAGAGCGACAAGCTGATTAGCACGAGCATGTCTGCTCCACTGCAGTTAACACAGCCTTCTTAAATATTTATAATGGTTACTCGTGTGGAAACATGCGTTTGCATGCACACACACACACACACACACACACACACACACACACCCCAGTTGTGCTTGTAACATGGGTAGGATTTAATTTAAATTTAGGCTGTGTATGAAATCGTATTCGGTCTTGTGTTAGGTTTTTATTCTGCAAACGTAAAAAATGAAGCGATTCAGGGGGCCAAGCACTTTCTGGCCTCACCCCTTAGCGACAGAGGAAGACCAGAAGCCAGGGGTTCTAAAGGAAATACACATCATGCTGGGATATTGCCTCACTTCCAGTTTGCAGTAGAGGGACAAATCAACTCAAAGCTTATTTGTTAACATCAGGTCATGTTGCTACACATATGTGTCACGTTTGGTGTCAATATGTTAAAGCGTTTCTAAGATATGCCCTCACTTCCTGTTTGGCAACTCCCCCGTCAAATTTGTTTGCGTGTTATGGAAGAGCTGCCTCGCATGATCAAAAATCAAGAAAGTAAGTGATGGTCTCACGACGCGTTTGTTAGCCGCAACGTTCTTCCTAAAGGCCTGGAGGACTCGCCGGGTGACAGATAACACCATCACGCCTCGTCTCATTGAATGTAAGGAGAAGAGCGAGAACAAAACCCCGAGGACCAATGAGGAACTGGCACAAAACACGTACGCAAGTTTCAGATCACAAGATCGAGAATACGTGTTGGCTTGAACTATGTTTAATGCAAGTTGTAGAAAGCATTTTTGGCTGAATGATCACTTTAACTGGGTGCGTATGAGGTTTTATGAGGGGTGTGTGTGTGTGTGTGAGAGAGAAAGAGAGATGGAAAATGAGAGCAGAAGAAAGGCAAAGAGACTGTTTGAGCTCCACCATCTTCTCTTATTAAGTTCTTCAAAATGCAGAAGCCAGGACGGCATGTCCCGGTTATTTACTGCAAAAAATCAGCTGTGTGTGTGTGTGTGTGTGTGTTGCAATCTCTTCATGGGAGAGGTTCTGTGTTGTCCTAGAATGCCCTGAGTGCAGCCTCCCTGTATCTCTGAGTGTTTAGTGAGGTGGCCACCCTGTTATCCCACAATGCAACACGAGAGCCTGTGGCCCCTGCCTGCTTCCAATCAGCAGCCAGCTGCAGCCTGCGGCACTCAAGAATTTCTGATTTCCTGCCTTCTCTCTCTCTCTCTCTCTCACCACACACACACACACACATACACCCCTGCTAAGGGGTGGGCAACCAAGCAAAACAGCTTCATCCCAACCACATTCACTGGTTTTGTCTCCAAGTTTTCTGCCGTCGAGGTCGTCTCGAAACTCCACACGTTTCTACCCTATAATCCTTTTCCTTACATCAATAGAACACTCAACTGAAAGTAAAATACCTGTGTGCATGTGTGTGTGTGTTTGTGTGTGTCTAACCCGTGCAGTGTAATAACACTAACCGACTTTGATTCTTATCCAAGCACAAGACAGGAATGCTGTTCTTTTCATTTTCGGCTTAAGTTTACTTGTCAGGCCTCAGTGATTCACTGAGTCAGGAATTCAGTGTTCAGAGAATCAGGGAGTCAGAATACTGAGCGAATCAGGGAGTCAGCGTATTCAGGGATACTGGGAGGCAGTGTACTGAGTGAATCAGGGAGCGAGCGTAGTCAGTTAATCAGAGAGTCAGCGCATTCAATGAATCAGGGAGTCACTGTACTGAGTGATACAGGGAGTCAGTGTATTCAGGGAATCAGGGAGTGAGCGTAGTCAGTGATACAGGGAGTCACTGTACTGAGTGATACAGGGAGTCAGTGTATTCAGGGAATCAGGGAGTCACTGTACTGAGTGATACAGGGAGTCAGTGTATTCAGGGAATCAGGGAGTCAGCGTAGTCAGTGATACAGGGAGTCAGCGTAGTCAGTGATACAGGGAGTCAGCGTAGTCAGTGATACGGGGAGCGAGCGTAGTCAGTGAATCGGGGAGTCAGTGATACCTGCAGTGAATCGGGGAGTCAGTGATACCTGCAGTGAATCGGGGAGTCAGTGATACCTGCAGTGAATCGGGGAGTCAGTGATACCTGCAGTGAATCGGGGAGTCGGCGTACCGAGTGAATCGGGGAGTCGGCGCACCGAGTGAATCGGGGAGTCGGCGTACCGAGTGAATCGGGGAGTCGATGCACCGAGTGAATCGGGGAGTCGGCGTACTGAGTGAATCAGGGAGTCAGCGCAGTGAGTGAATCAGGGAGTCAGTGCACTGAGTGAATCAGGGAGTCAGTGTATTCAGTGGAAAATCTAGGCGGAGTATTGATTCCTGCTTAGCGGACTGGCTTCCCTGCAGCAAGTTTACCATCTGCTTATTAAAAATCNAAAATCCTGATCTACAGCGCGAGGGCTCTCGGGCAGCTGCGCAGGATTCTGCCTGACCGTGCTGACTGAGTGAAAAATTATTTGGCAAACGGTGTGCGTGCACAGCCTGTTCATCGAGTTCTTGACAGGCTGGAATTTTCTGGCAGGGCCACCAGAAGAGTGTTTTTATGGGGAAAACAACGATGTAAATAGTGCAGAAAAACAACATGCGTACTTTTCTTCTTCACTCAATCTCAATCTGTGGAGCATGTGTGATTAAAACAGCTCGTCCTCACTAGTCCACGCTTCAGACACGCTCTAGAAAGATCGGGATGAAACACGCCGGAGTACGTTTGTCTTTGAGGCATGTACATATGAGGCAGAGCATTTTGTTTTTGACGAAAACAGCTAAATTTAGATGAGGTCACGTCTGCGGTCACATCACTGAGCAAAAATATGGAGATCTACCATCAGGTCAATTTTTTGAAACGCTAGCACAAAATGGAAGCAAGCAGCAACCATTAAGCGTAACGCTAACAGGTCCTTCACCCCGTGAACACGTCACGCTGACCAGGGCGAGGTGACTCGTCTGAGGCATGATACCTCGTGCGAGATGAGGCGCTGCACGCTGCCGAAACATCTCCGACCGCAAATAAACCCACAGTGGTGTGTCGAGGAGACGGCTGGCTGGACTTCAGAGCGTCTGCTGAAGAAAGTAGCGTAACGCGTGGCGTAAAACGAGCTCCCGAGCAGCTTCGCTTACAGCCCGTAAACGCTTTTACGGCGTCGGCTCGGTCACAGGAACACGCCGGACGCAGCTGAGTCACGCAGGAACTCGTCCGCTCTCTGAGTCGCTTGGTGTTTCTGGTCTTGACTGCGTGTGTGTACACGCATCTGTGATTTCTATCTATAGATGGTTAAAGGGTGTGTTGATGTGGCTGGTTGTGTATGTGTGTGTATGAAGAGTCAGCATAAGTTACGAGGCAGGATATTCACACACACACACACACACACACACACACACACACACACACACACACACACACACACACACACTTTTAAATCGCAACAGCATGAAACCTAATTGTGCTTCATTTTCTCTAACAGCAGTCGCAGATTTATATCACACGTTATCGTTTCCATAGTAACAGCTCGTCCACGCCGACTCGTACAGCGGATGTTTCGTATTAACGGATGTGTAGCCTCTGATCTGTGAAGGAGTCTCCAGTGTCGGTGCTGTGTAACAAAGAGGTAAAGCTGTAACTACGTTTCTGCGATTTCTTGACAACATGACAAGCTACGTTTTTTTTTTTTCTGGAGGCTTATTAACCTGACGAGGAAAAAAAAGAACTGTTTACAGCTGCTATAACGCAAGTGATAACGTGCTCGTGTCGTTATTTAACGACTACAGAAACGAACGGCTGATACATTGCTGTGGTGTAAGGAGGATTAGAGGAAAATAATCAGTCGTGTTTACAGAATTTTTGTGGTTTTAGGGACGTCAGGAAAAATATCGCTGGTCGGGTTGCGCAATGTTACAAAAACACGGCAAAAATGATCTTATTTATTTATCTATTTAGCAACCGGTTAAACTTCTGAACGTCTTTCTCCTTGTTCCTTGTAGACGTGTAGATGTTTTGTAAAGACAGAAGAAACTACAGGACACACCTACCGCTCTCCTTTTGGCTGTGGTTGAAAATATATGAACTTTAGCTGACCCTGTGTGTGGACAGTGTTGCTGAGCTCAGCGTTCAGCGGCGGGCAATTTCCTGAAACTTACATGAAAGTAGATTTATCCTAAAATCCAGAAAAATACTCTCAGAAAATCAGCATCATCGACTCGGTGATAAACGCTGTTATGTACATCTCTCCTGTATCTTTTTTTTTTTAAACATATTCGGAGTTATGTTAGTCTCTCTCTCTCTCACACACACACACACACACACACACACACACACAGAGAGAAAGGCAGAGGCAGTGGAAAGGAGTCTTGATCAATTACTTTCTCCCAAACCCTCAGAGCAAGTCATGAAAATATAAACACAAAACAATGCACTACACAGTAACTATTAACAACTGTACAGAGCTGCTTTTACACACACACGCACACACACACACACACACACACACACACACACACCTCCACTGGAGTCTTGCAAACAGCAGCATTGCTGCTAAATAAATAAATCCGAGTGCACAGTCAACAGGATGCATCTGGTCCACGTTAGCGGAATTACCGAGTGAAAGAAAAAAAAAAAGAAGCTGAACAGCACGAGGGCACTCGCGCAACCGAGCTGCCAGAGCACTCATAAAGAAGATATTACTGCATGAGACGACGGGCTCTGATCCAGCTCGCACTGGCACACACACACACACACACACACACACACACACACGGCATGCCTGAGAGCCTGAAACTCTGCTCTGGATTTCAACATAGCATTATCTCTACAGTACACACAAGCTGAGGAGCTCAGTGTGCCGCTTACATGTTTATATAAGAGAAATAAAACACTCGGGGTTGTGCAGTTATGGGAATACAATCAGTGACGATACACTAAGCGCCCGGAACGTGATTATTTTCCTGTTACAGCGCGTCCTGGAGGGGTTTGTTCCTCTTATATGATGCAATCGGACAACGGTTAATGGTTTTGTTAATTGGAGACGGAGGAACAGCGAAGCGTCGCTGCCCTGAAAACGTCCTGACACTGGAGACTCCTTCCATAAACGTTAAATAAACGTGTCCTCACAGAAAACATCAACCATCATCATCATCTTCATTTGTTTATTACTAGCCACAGGTACAGTCACTGTGGTGCTGTTACTATAGAAACGACAGTCGTTCTTACTATAGAAACGACAGTTTTGGTTACTATAGAAAAAGCAGCTGTTACTATAGAAACTGCAATTATTGTGGTTACTGCAGAAACTACAGTTGCTGTTACTACAGAAATAACACTTGTTGTTACTATAGAAACGGCAATTATTGTGGTTACTACAGAAATGACAGTTGTTACTATAGAAACGACAGTTGTGGTTACTATAGAAACTACAGTTGTGGTTACTATAGAAATGGCAGTTGTTACTATAGAAACTACAGTTGCTGTTACTATAGAAACTACAGTTGCTGTTACTACAGAAATGATAGTTGTTACTATAGAATAAGCAGCTGTTACTATAGAAACAACAACTATTGTGGTTACTACAGAAATAACAGTTGCTTTTTTGTTATTATAGAAATGACAGTTAAATGTTGTTACCATAGAAACGACAGCTGTTGTCGTCAAGAAACCTTAAATGTTAAACCAACATCACGGCACAGAAAACTTCACCGTATCGGCGACTACACACGTTTTTGATACGTGTACATGGAGCGTCCACTAGACAAGTCCCCATGAAGGCGCTGTTACTATAGAAACGATGCCGCGTTAGAACGGAAACCCGTGAGTACCTGTTACAGAAGATTAATCTACATCTTCCAGCCAATCAGAATCGAGAACTCAACAGCTCTGTGACGCAAGATATATATATATATAAGAGCGACTGTTCACAACCCACCGTTTCTTTTCTTCTTCATTTTTTTTCTCTTTCTCTCTTTAAACACAACGTACCGCTCATGTGCTGCGTGCTGAAACGCAGCCCCCGGCTCCGAGTTAAACGAGCGAGTGGAGATCCGTCCGGAGTCAGGAACGCGCCTCATCTGAAACTGATAACTCAGCAAACCCAGCGGCACTGACCCGTCTCGAAACGTCTGAGCGCTACTACTCTAACTGCTGCGTGCGGGAAAACCAGTCTGCGATTAATCCAAGATGTGAGATTTGTCGTTCCGTGTCCTGACTAAGGCTCCTGAAGCGCGGTTCCTGATTCTGATAAACGTTCCGCTGAAGTTCCGTCGAGTCTAAACATGTGAGGGAGCAAACACGAGAAGCGAAAAAAGGGCCTGGAGCGACTGCGGCGCTTAAGTGGGACGATTCTCTGGCATTCCACGCACGCTCGGTTGAGCAAGATTTTCAGAAATACTCCATTACTTACACACACACACACACACACACACACACACACACACACACACACACTTCTATAGTGGTTATAGTCTCATGAGACCTTTAAGTGGAAGAGTAAAGAGCGTGAGTTGGTCCTTGAGGAGAAAAAAAAAAACGATGTAACCGAACACAGTTACGTTAATCGGAATGAACAGATAACATATCCTAAACGAATACAAAGACAGATATGAATAAGAGGCTGAGAGTGGAGGTGCGGACCAGGACTGGGATTCTGTCCATCTTTAACGCTGTTTAATACGAAGCTCGAGGGACAAAGGAAGACCGCGTTTATTAACATGAACGTTGGATGTATTTACGACGTTCATCCACTCATCCTTCGTAACTACATGCGTCGAATTCGGCTATTCAGCTATATTTGTTTATATTTTGGGAACTAAACTCTTTAGAGAATATCACAGGCAGGTACGAACAAAAATAATACTTGCGTAAGTAGGATGTTTTTTTTTTTTTTTTAACAGTCCTGCACACGTCTCTAGTTACGATCTGAAGAACTGGAATGATGTAGCTGAGTTCGAGGAACTGTCACTCACTCACACACACCATGCTGGCATTCCAACAGCTGAGGGGCGTGGCTGGTTTAGGCCACGCCCACTTTGGGTTTCAATCCGACTACTTGTAACACTGAACAGATACAGACAAAGGTTTCTCAATTCCCTGAAATTCAGAGAAAGGGAAAAAAAAAAGACGCAAATATCCTCTTTCCCCTAAAAATCCCCTGCTTTGTTATGCGCAGCTATTGGATTTTATTTCATTATTATTTTAGCATTATTAAGTGTTTCAAATTATACCA